>VBSM01000568.1:1642485-1709037 GCA_008086735.1 Cheirogaleus medius
ACCGCTGGTGGGACTGCAAACTAGTTCAGCCTCTGTGGAAAGCAATATGGAGATGAACTCCTTTTAACATTTCTTATATGATAGTTCTGGTGTTGATGAAATTTCTCAGCTTTTATTTGTCTGGGAAAGTATTTCTGCTTAATGTTTGAAGTATATTTTTGAAGAATATAATATTCTAGTGTTAAGGGTTTTTTTTCCTTCAGCACTTTAAATATGTCATGGCACTCTCTCCTGTCCTGTAAGGTATCCATTGAGGAATCTGATACCAGGTGTATCAGAGCACCTTTATGTGTTATATTTTCTTTTTTCTTGTTTCATTTAGGATCTTTTCCTTATCTATGACCTTTCAGAGCTTGATTTTTAAATGCCTTGAGGTAGTCTTGTTTGTGTTAAATCTGCTTGGTGTCTATGACCTTCTTGTACCTGAATATTATATCTTTCTGTAGGTTTGGAATGTTCTGCCTTATTATTTCTTTGAATAAACTTTATATCCCAATCTTTCTCTCTACCTCCACTTTAAGATCAATAAGTCTTAGATTTGCCCTTTTGTGGCTATTTTCTAGATTTTGTAGGCATACTTTATTCTTTTGAATTCTTTCTTTCTTTTTCTCTTCTGACTATATTTTCAAATAGCTTGTCTTAAAGCTCACTAATTCTTTCTTTTGATTTATCAATTATGCTGTTGAGAGACTCTGATGCATTTCTCAGTCAATTTAACTTTTCAGCTCCAGAATTTCTGCTTTTTTAATTATTTCAATCTCTTTGTTAAATTTCTCGATAGGCTTCTGAATTCTTCTCTGTGTTTTTACTGAAGTTAATTGAGCTTCTTTGGACCAGCTATTTTCAATTGTTTGTCTGAAAGATCACCTATCTTCATCACTCTGGGATTGGTCACTGGCACCTTATTTAGTTTGTATGGTGAGTTTATGTTTTCCTGGATGTTCTTGATGCTTATGGATGTTCATCAATGTCTTGGCATTAAAAAGTTGAATATTTAATTTAGTCTTCACAGTCTGGGTTTGTTTGAACCCATCCTTCTTCAGAAGGCTTTTCAGATATATAAAGGCAATTGAGTGTTGTAAGCTTAGCTTTTTTGTTACTATGGTTGTGCCAGCACTGGGGGTGCCCCAAGGCAAGTAATGCTGTGACTCTTGTAAACTTCTCTTGGTACCATCTTGGTGGACTTGGGTAAGATAAGAGAGAATTCTCTAGATTACCAAGCAAAGTATCTCACTCTCTTCCCTGAATCTCAGTGCTGGGATGCTGGAGTTTGGGGGAGGAGTGATGTGGGCACTTCTTCATGGCCATTGCAGCTAGGACTGTGCCAGGTCACATCTGAAGCCATCCCAATCTCACCTAAAGCCTGTGGTGACTACTGCTTGGCTACTTCTTATGTTTATTCAAAGCCCAAGAGCTCTTTAGACAGGAGGTGGTGAATCCTGCCAGGACTGGGCCCTTCCCTTTAGGGAAGCATGCTACCTTCTGGGCCACAGTGAATCTAGAAATGCTGTCCAGGAACTAAGACCTAGAATCACAGACTTTAGGATTCTGCTTGGTACTTTATTTTACTGTGGCTGAGCTTATACCCAAGTTGCAAAACAAAATCCTCTAGTCTTTTCTCTTTCCCCAAGTGGAAGACTATCCCTGAGCTGCATTGCCTGGAGTTTGGGGAAGTGTGGCTTGTCCATTGCCACTTGTGTCTCACTGACTCATGTGCACCCCTAGTCCACTGGCTCTGAGCCAGCACAGCTGCAGGAATTACCCCAGGACTGCAGCCTTTGTGGTCTGACTGCCTTATATTCCAGGCCCCAGACACCTTTTTTGTCATCTAGTGGTAGAGCTAGCCAGAACTCAAGATTCAATGCTGAGGATTTACCTCTGTCAGCCCGGTCTAAATGTTCCCTCTGTGGGTGCCAGTAGTAGTCTGCCCTGTGCTGTATTCCCCTGTGACAGAGCAGCCCTGAGTTCCAATGTAAAGTCCCACAATCACTTCAATCTCCCTTCCCTGAGCACACAATTCTCTCTCTACTCAATGCATTGGCATGACACTGCTGGAAGATAAGGGAGGGGTGGCATAGGCAATGCAAGACTGCCATTTCTGCCCTCTTCAGTGCATTTTCCCTTGATATATGTTAAAACCATGTACTATGATTGCTCACCTAATTTTTGGTTCTGCTGAAGGTGCTTGTCTGCATGGATAGTGCTTCAATTTGGTTTTTGTGTGGAAGGATGATTGCTGGAGGTTTCTATTTAGCCATCTTGCTCCTGAAAATATTCTCTTTTATATTTCATAATCATGTTTATATATTCTTCAACACTTTAAAAATATTTTATAATTTAAAACTTTTAAAGATATTATTGTAATGCCTGTGGAATAATCTACCATACAGTTGTATCATACATTAATTATCATTTCCTCTGAGATAAAAACATATAGGTGATTTCAAAATACTGCTAATTTAAATAGTATTTCTATAAACTGAGAAAACTGGATGCTCCCTTGCTGGAGTGAACAAAATGCATTCCTGAAGAACTGAAAAATGGCTGACACTAAACATCTACCTTATTGGAGAATGCTAACCTTTGCAGTATTTTCTCATACCATCTCCAAAACTCACACATCTAAGGAAGATAAGAAATTTCTGTGGAACTTTTCAGGAGCAGAAAAAGCTTTTAAGATATTATCTCTAACTGTGATCTACTCTAAGTCATAGTAGCTCTAAATCATTGAAACTGATGTCCCCAATGCTGCAATGGTATCATGCCTTCAGTAAACTTGGTGTCCCACTGTTCACCAAAGGCACATATGAGGGCCAGGGGATTCCCCATTTACCCTTTCACTGGGCTCCAAGCCTCTCTGTGTTTGATATTTGCTAATATCTTCTCCTCTTTATCTTCTTCCTTCTCAGATTTGCAATTTCTGTGTGGTTCCCAGCCGTCTCTGATGTCTCTCTCTGTGATCCACATCTGAGCTGTGAGTCTTCTCCCCTCTCGTCTATCCGATATCCTGCCTTCCCACCAGGATGGTCCAACAAGTGTTGTCTCTAGTTGGCCATCTTGCCAGACTCCTCTCTTTCCTTTATGAAGTTTATTCTAGCAGGATATAAAATTCTTGTCTGACAGTGTTTTTAATTTCAGTGCTTTGAAAATGCCATCTTATTGTTTTTTGGTCTGTAAGGTTTCTGATGAGCAGTATGCAAGCAGTGTGGGCAAGAAGCTGTGGGGAATGCACTTCGCTCATGTCTCAGTCTCGTAGCAACCTGTAGCATGGCAGTGGGTGTTGTCCTAGGCTTGTGTCAGAGAGCTTGGCTTCCCTTTCCCTACCCAATTGGTGGTGGCTACAGCTGTGTCAGTCAGAACTTGGCCTGAGAGTAGGGCACAGCCCAGTGTTACACCCTCAAAATGGTACCTTGGACCTGTGACTAGAGGAGGCAGAACCCTTTTCATGAGAGCAGTATAGTCAAGAAGTTGTGGGGAGTACAGTACACTCATGTCTCAGTCTCGCAGCAGCCCATTATAGGGTTGTGGGTATTGTCCTAGGTACACCTAGGAGAGTCTGATTTTCTTGTACCTTCTTGGCCAGATGGTGGCTGAAGCCATGCCAGCATGAACTCAGCCAAAGGGTGGGCTGCAGCCCAGCATTAAACCTCAAAATTGTGCCTTAGGCCTGTGACCAAAGAGGGTGGCCCCCTTTTATGCAAGCAGCATCAGCAAGAACCTGTGGGGAATGTCATCTTCTCATGTTTTAGTCTCAACAAGAGCCTGCAGCAAGGTGGTAGGGACCTTCCTAAGGATGTGTGGGAACCCCTCTTCCTCTTCCTCCTCAGAGCATTGCAGCAATAGCAGCCACATCCATACATCCCCAGTACTATGTTCTTAAATTGGCATCCAGCTGGAGCTGGAGGTGCTCTATGCTCAGATGCCTGTGGAATTCCATGTGGGTTTTCTTTCTGGAGCAACATGTCTGTGCAGTCTCTAGACAGCTCCCCATTTTAGGCCCAAGGCCCATGAGTGTTGAGAGGTTCTCCCATAGCCAAAGTTGTAAAAGTCTGGTTCAGAGTATGAAGCTCTGGAGGTTTCTCATTTTTCTGTTCCTGTTTTCCCATGTCCAGGAGTTTCTCTTGGTTCTCATCTAGTCCCTGGCTGGTCAAGTTGTCTTGAACTCTCATATTATTTACTTTTTGAGCTTCTTATCACTTCTTTAGTGAATCTTAGCATTCTCTCCTAGATGATCTGTTTGAAATGTGAGTATCTACTTACTATTCTGATTCCTCTTTGTGGAGGAGGCACATACTACCTGCATGTAATCAGTCATGTTGATTCTATTTCTCTTTTCCTTTTTTCCACATATTTGTGCCATTTGTATGTCTTCCACAGAAAATGTCTATTGAAATCTTTTTGCCCATATTTAAAACAATTTGTTTTTACTATTGAGTTGTTTGAGTTCTTTGTATATTCTGGATATTAGATACTTGTTGGATGAATAGTTTGCAGATATTCTCTCCCATCCTATAAGTTGTTTCTTCATTCTTTTGATTGTTTCTTTTGCTGTGCAAAGGTTTTTCTGGTTGATATAGTTCCATTTATATATTTTTGTTTTTGTTGCTTGTCTTCTTGGAATCTTACCAATAAAATCTTTGCCTAGACCAATGTTTAAAAACCTTGCCCCAATGGTTTCTTCTAGTAATTTTGTATTTTCAGGTCTTATGCCTAAGCTTTTAATACATTTTGAGTTGATTTTTGTTTATCATAAGTGATAGGGGTATAGTCCCATTCTTCTGCATAGAGAGAGACATCAGAAATGGCGGGGGACCACACAGAAAATTGCAAATCTGAGAAAGAGGATGATAAAGAGAAGATATTAACAAAGATCAAACCCAGAGAGGATTGGAGCCCGATGAAAGGGTGAAGGGGGATTCCCCTGACCCTCATATATTCCTTTGGTGAACAGTGGGGTACCAAGTTTATTGAAGGCTTTTTCACCGTCCATGAGCCCAGGCATGGAGGCAAATATGGAACAGTCAGGTAAACTGGTGAGCCCAAGGAGTTTGGGCACTCCATGAGGGGCACCCCCTGGAAGAGTGCTACAAAAGGCCAGAGGGCCAGCTGTCTCCTATTCAGACACTTCCTCCCCTGCACCTCCCCTATTCACTGCAACTGATAAAGCATATTGAGCCAGGGCTGACTGGGAGCTGTGGTCCCCCCCATCCATTACAACTGTGAGCATAGTCTAAGCCAAGAAGTTCAGGAATGGCCATTTCTCTCCAGCAGGCATGCATCCCAGGCTGAGGTCTCCACAGAGAGTGAGACCAACACCTCTTCCAGTTGAGGAATTGTGGTGAAACAGGGATATACAATTTGGGAACTTCCTGCCTGCCAGCATTTCACAGGGTCACATGCCAGTGGCTCAGATAGGCAAACTGGTCCTGGTGCACCCAGAACTTGAGAGGCGTGCAGGAAGACATAGGGGAGAAGTCTGGGAGGTGGACTTGGGTGGCAGAGAAACCTGTGTAGACTTATCCAATGGGAGAGTGTGGTGGGGTGCTTAGGAGCAGGGATCTGGGAGCATGCAATACCCTCTGCTGGAGAACCACCATATTGGACAAGGGCATGGCATTCAGAAGGGAATAGCCCGGCCCCTGATTCCATAACAAACACTTCATACTCAGGTGAGCTGACTGATCAGGTGCTGCAGCCCCTCCCCACACTTAATACAATAGGGAGTGTGCTTTAAGCCAAGAAGTTTGCAAGTAGCCATTTCTATCCAGCAGGCATGTGCTACAGGCTGAGATCCCCACAGATAGTGGGAACCACTCCTCTCCTTCTGAGGACTTATAGTGGAACAGGGATGCACAATTTTGGAACCCCCCACCCACCACCATTTCACAGAGACACATGCTAGTTGGTCAGACACACAGACCAGGGGGAGGTTTGATAGATGGATGCAGGTAGTAAGGGAGCACATGTAGACTGAATTGTTGGGAGTGTCCTATGGGAGTACAAGGAGTGGCAATTTGGTAGCAGACCCACCCATCCCCACAGAAAAACTTCACTATAGGTAAGGGTGAAAAGATCCCAGCCTGGAACCTTAGCACTCAAGCAATTGGGCCTCTCTTCCATGAGCAGAACTCCCAGTTTGGAGAGCTTGTCCTGACAACTAATACCAATAGCTTCTCCTATTGGCTAGAAAAGCAACTGCTGAGCTCTGCCAAGGCTTTGCAAAGCCTCTCAGGCTCCCACAACCTAGCCACAAACTGCCTTGCTCATCCCCCAACCTCATTGGTGGTGAAGATCAAAAAACACCCTGGGAGCTACAAGGTCTCTCCTAAAGCTTGGAGCACTCAAGTACTCCACCACGGGGACTAGACTTTACCAGGGGTACAAAAGAACATATCAGCAGCTGTCTCTTTCATACAAACATCAACCAATGACAGGGAGAACAACTTTAGCTCATCATAGCATCATGAAAATCAAGCACATGGGGCATGGCTGATTTAAACTCACAAGTACTGGCCCCTATATCAGAGCTTAAGCTAGTGGACACAACACAATTTACATTGCTAGGAAGAAGTGAAGACATCAGGACAGAGGCAAACTGAGAGGATCATCAAACTTGCTTGAACACCCCATAGGCAACTCAGGACCAGCACTCTTCTCCCTGATATGGTCAGGGATTGATCTTCAGGGACCTGGAGATGTGCCCACAAGCCAGGCCCCAAACTCTCAGGACGCATTTGAGAGGCCAAATGAGAAGGAATCAGCCAAAGAACTCTGGAAGTACAAAAAATCAGAGTAAAAGGTCACCCACAAAAGGAAGAACATTCTATCAATGCCTACCAACCAAAACGAAGATATTGAAATGAGAGATAAAGAATTCCAAATTTGGATTATAAAGAAGCTCAATGAAATACAAGAGAAATTGGAAAGCCAACACAAAAAGCCCCACAGAAACAATACAGGAAATGGATGAAAAATTCACTAAAGCAATCAAATTATTAAAAAACATTAAATAGAGCTCCTGAAAATGAAAAATCATCCATGGAAAATCCAAAACACAGTGGAAGGTTTTAAAAATAGGCTAGACCAGGCAAAAGAAAGAATCTCAGAGCTTGAAGACAACATCTTTTAAGTAAACAGGTCAGTCAAAGATAAAGAATGAGAAATAAGAGAAATGAAAAAAGCCTAAACGAAATATGGAATTATGTAAAGAGGCAAAATATAAGAAGCATAGGCATGCCTGAGCATGGAGAAGAAAACACACAAGGTTTGGAAAACCTATGTGAGGGAATAATTGAGGAAAACTTCCTTGGTTGTACAAGAAATTTAGATACCCAGGTACAAGAAGCTCAATAAACACCTGGGAGATTCACCATGAAGAGGCAATCACCATGACACTTAGTCATCAGACTGGCCACAGTCAACATGTAGGAGGAACTCCTGTGAGCCATAAGGCAAAAACACCAGAGATATTACAAAGAAAAACCCATCAGGCTAACTGCAGTCTTCCCAACTGAGAACTTACAAGCCAGAAAGGTTTAGGGTACCATCCTCAGTCTTCTTAAAAAGGATAATGCCAAGCCTACAATTTTGTATCCTGGAAAACTAAGTTTCTTATATGAGGGAGAAATAAAGACATTTTCAGACAAACAAACACTGAAGGAATTTGTTAAGATGAGACCTGTCCTGCAAGAAGTACTCAGATCTGCATTATATATCAATAAGCACAATAAACACCCATCAGTGTAAAAGAACCAAAATGTTAAAGTTCAGAGCCCACATATAATAATAGTTCAGGTGGTAAAACAAAGCAATAAGATTCTACACAATGGGATGACAGAAACATATCCCACTTATCAATTATTTCAATAAATGAGAACAGCATGAATTCCCCACTCAAGAGACATAGGCTGGCCGAATGGACAAAAAAATACAAGCTAAGCATCTACTGTCTCCAGGAAACACATCTAACACACAAGGGTTCACTCAAACTCAAGGTGAAGGGTAGAAGGAAATAGTCCATGCAAATGGAAATCAGAAGAAAGCAAGTGTACCCATTCTCATATCAGATAAAATTGATAGGAAGGCTTATACACTGTTGGTGAGACTGCAAACGAGTAGAAAATATATGGAAAACAGTCTGGAGATTCCTCAAAGAACTAAAAGTAGACCTACCATTTGATCCAGCAATCCCACTACTGGGTATTTATCCAAAGGAAAAAAATCATTTTATCAAAAAGACACTTGCGATTGAATGTTTATTGCAACACAATTCACAATCACAAAGATGCAGCATCAACTCAAGTGCCCATCAATTCATGAGTGGATTAATAAAATATGGTATATGTATACCATGGAGTTCTACTCAGCCATAAAAAATGAATTATTACTTTTTGTAATAGTTTGGATGGACCTGGAGACCATTCTTCTTAGTAAAGTATCACAAGAATGGAAAAGTAAACACCACATGCCCTCACTATTAGATTAGAACTAACTCAACAGAACTCATGTGCAAGATGGAAGTAAAACTCAATAGAAATCAAGAAGATGGGAGGGTGGAGGAGGGGATGGGTGATATCAAACCTAACGGGTACCATGTACACTCTCTGTATGATGGGCACACTCATAACTTTGTCTAAAACAATACAAAAGCCATCCATGTAACCAAAACATTTGTACCCCCATAATATTCTGAAATTAAAAACAAAGAAAGAGAAATAAAATTCATCCCAGACAAGCAAATGTTGAGGGATTTTATCACCAGTAGACCCACCCTACAGGCAATTCTTAAAGGGGTCTTAAACTTGGAAATACAACATTGATATTCACCATCATAAAAACATACAAAAATTTAAAACTCACAGGTTTGGTAAAACAATCACACAATGGAGGAACAATAAGAAATTAAATGGCAACATGAGAGAGTTTCATAAAACCACAATGACAAAAAGATAGAGAAAAGAGAGAAAAGAAGAATTTAGAAAACAACTAGAAAGCAACAATATGGCAGGAATACAGCCTCAGATATTAATATTAACCTTCAATGTAAATGGGATGAATGCTCTATTTAATGATATAAATTGGCAGAATTGTTTAAAAACGTAATATGCTTCTCACAAGAAACCCACCTTACCCATAAAGACACACAGATTGAACATAAAGGAGCAGAGAAAACAGGCTATGCAAGTGGAAACCAAAAATGAGCAGGAGTAGCTGAACTTACATCAGACAAAGTGATCTTTATGTGAAAAACAGTAAGAAACACAAAGAAAGTCATTATATAATGATAAAAGGATCAATTCAGCAAGAAGATATAATAATCCTAAATATATATGTATCCAACGTTGGAACACCCAAATTCACAGAACAAATATTACTAGACCTAGAGAAAGAAATATACAGAAATATAATAGTAGTGGGGGACATAAACACCCCACTCACAGCGTTAGATAGATAATCAAGGCAGAAAATCAAGAAAGAAACATTGGACTTACATTGGACTTTATGCCAAATGTACTTAACACACATTTACAAAACATTCTGCACACCTACAGAATATACTTTTTTTTTTTGTTTAAACAGGACATGGCACATTCTCCAAGATAGACCACATGTTAACTTCAAAACAAGTCTTAACATTTTCAAAATTCAAAATATCAAGTATCTTCCAGATCACAGTGAAATAATAGTAGTAGTTAATATGAAGAGAAAGTTCAGAAATGATGCAAATACATAGAAATTAAGCAACATGCTCCTTAAAAGTGTGTCAACAAAGAAATTAAGATGAAAATTAAAAATTTTTTTGAAATGAATGAACATGAAAACACCACATGCCAATAATTGTGAGATACAGAGAAAGCAGTACTAAGAGAGATGTTTATAGCATTAAATGTCTCTATCGAATAATTAGAAAGATCACAAATTAACAACTTAACATTGCACCTCAAGAAACGAGGAAAAAAGAACAAACCAAATGCAAAGTTAACAGAAGAAAAGAAATAATAAAGATCCAAGTAGAACTAAATAAAATGGAGACCACAAAAACAATACAAAGGATCAGTGAAACAAAACGTTGGTTCTTTGAAAAGATAAACAAAATTGATAGACTGCTAGCTAGACTAATGAAGAAGAGATCGAAATAAATACAATCATAAATGAAAAAGCAGACAGTACAACTGATAACACAAAAATATAAAAGATCATCAGAGACTATTTTGAACAACTATACACACAAAAACTATAAAACATAGAGGAAATGGATAAATTCCTGGAAACATAAACCTTTTGAGATTAAAACATGAAGCAACAGAACCCATAAATTGGCCAATAATGAGTGATAAAATTGAGTCAGTAATAAAAATTCTCAAAAAAAAAAAAAAAAGCCCAGGCTCAGATGGATTCATTGCCAAATTCTACCAAACATGCAAAGAAGAACTAATGCCAATTCTCCTGAGACTGTTCCAAAAAATCAAGAAGGAAGGAATTCTCTTCAACTCATTCTATGAGGCCAGTATCATCCTGATACCAAAACCAAACAAGGACACAACAAAAAAAGAAAACTATGGACCAATATCCCTGATGAACATAGACACAAAAATCCTCAACACTAGCATTTCAAACACAACAACATATCAAAAGATAATACACCATGATCAAAGTGGGTTTTATATCAGTAATGCAAGAATGGTTCAATATACACAAAATAATAAATGTGACACATCACATAAACAGAATTAAGGATAAAAACATATAATCATCTCAGTAGATTCAGAGAAAGCATTTCATAAAATTTAGCATCCTTTCATGATAAAAATTCTTGAAGGAAAATACTTCAAAATAAAAAAGGCCATATATGACAAACCCACAGCCAGCATCATGCTGAATGAGGAAAAGCTGAATGCATTCCCCCAAAGAACTGGAATAAGACAAGAATGCTCACTTTCACCACTGTTATTCAACATAATATCAGAAGCCCTCTAGAGCAATCAGGCAAAAGAAAAAAATAAAAGGCAACAAAGTTGGAAAAGAGGAAGTGAAATTATCCCTGTTCACTGAGATATTATCTTACATCTAGAAATCCTTCCAGATTTCACCAAAGAACACTTAGATATGATTCATGAATTCAGTAAATTTTCAGGATACAAAATCAATGTACAGAAATCAATAGCATTTCTATACACCAATAACAATCTAGCCAAGAACCAATTCAAGAAGGCAATCCCATTTACATTAGCTACAAAAAATAAAATACCTAGGAATATATTTAACCAAGGAGGAGAACAATCTCTATAAGGAAAACTATAAAACACTGATGAAAGAAGTGGTAGATGACAAAAATAAATGGGAAAACATTCAATGCTAATGGCTTTGAAAAATTAATATTGTTAAAATGACCATAATGCTTAAAGTAATTTACAGGTTTAATGCAATCCCTATCAAAATGTCATTTTTCACAGAATTAGACAAAACAGTTCTAACATTCATATGTAACCAAAAAAGAGCCTGAACAGCCAAAGCAATTTTGAGCAAAAAGATCAAAGCTGGAGGCATCACATTGCCTGACTTCTAATTATAGTACAAGGCAATAGTAACCCAAGGAGCATGTTAATGTTATTAATATAAAAATAGACACATTGATCAGTGGAATAGAGAATAGAGAACTCAGAAACAAAGCCACATATTAGGTAATTAAATATGAAATGTCTGATTTTGAATCAAAAATGTAGTTTATTATATCTCAAACAAGAAGCAGTACAATTAATCAAAGTATGCACACAAACTGTTGACACAGTTTTGTCATCTTAATGGTAGCTTGTTTATGTCAGCAGTGAAGAAGCCTGAAGAGTGAGTGGCGATAAAATTGCAAAAGGTGTTTTCCACAGCTTTTTGAGAATTGAATATTTTTCCTTGCAAGAAGGGGTCCAAAGCCTGTAAAAATTGGCAGTCAGTTGGTGCAAGTTCTGGTGAATACAGCAGATGACAGAAAGTTTCCAAGTCCAGCTTTTGTAGTTTGAGCAGCATTGTTTGTGCATTGTTTGTGCATGTGGCTGAGCATTGTCTTTCAATTGGATTGGTCTATCTTTATTGACCAATCTCAGCTGCTTAATCACAAACATCCTCATCATTTCATTAAATTGGTTGCAGTAGACATCTGCTGTAATTGATTGACCAGGATTCATGAAACTGTAGTGGATAGCACCAGAGCTGGACCACCAGACACCATTAGCTTTTTTTGATGAATATTCGGATTTGGACTGTGTTTTGGCACTTCATCTTTATCCAACCATTGTGCTGAATGCTTGTAATTTTCAAAAAGAATCCATTTTTCAGCACATGTCACAATAGAGTGTAGAAATGGTTTGCCTTTATGTCATGACAGCAAAAAAGGCAAGTTTGAGACGATATATTTTCTGTTACTCATTTAATTCATGTGGAATCCATCTATCCAGCCTCTTTACCTTGCCCATTCATTTCAAATGGTTCATTATTGTTGGAAGAGTAATGTCAAACCTTGCTGCTCATTCACGTGTAGGTTGAGATGGATTCACTTCCACTACAGCTTTCAGCTCATCATTATCCACTTTGGTCTCAGGTCTCCCTTGGGCTCATTTTTAAGATTAAAATCACCAAAATGGAACTTCTGAAAGCATTGATGTACCATGCGTTCATTAGCCACATCCTTCCAAAACACTTCATTGATATTTTGAACTGTCTGCACTCCGTTGGTTCCATGATGGAACACATATTGAAAATAACAAATTTTTGACTTATCCATGGTTTCACAAAAATTGCTCTAAAAATTTTGAAAGATAATCATAAGCCACAATATGTATTTGAAAGATTCAGGATGTACCTTCACTATAAAAATAAAACAAGAAATATCAATGTGAAATATCAGAGATATCAACTTTCAAACTTGGTACTTAAGGAAATCTGACATTTCATACTTAATAATACTTATAGCCTACTGATCTTTTACAAAGTTGACAAGAACATGCACTGGGAATAGGACACTCTTTTCAATAAATGGTGCTGGGAATATTGGATTTCCATATGGAGAGGAGTGAAACTGGACCCCTATCTCTCACCACATAAAAAAAATCAACTCAAGATGAATTAAAGACTTGAATATAAGTCTTGAATCTGTGAAAAGACTAGGAAAAAAAACAAAGAAAATTCTTCTGGACATTGTTCTAAGCAAGGAATTTATGGCTAAGGTCTCAAAAGCATAGGCAACAAAACCAAGAGTAGACAAGTGGGACTGAATTAAACTAAAAAACTTCGGCACAGTAAGATAAATAATCAACAGATTGTACAGATAACCTGTGGAATGGGAGAAAATATTTGCAAACTGTATATCTGACAGAGAACTAATATCAAGAATTTTCAAGGAACTTAAACAACTCAACAACAATCAAAAACAACCCCATTAAAAAGTGGGCTAAGGAGACGAATAGACATTTTTCAAAAGAAGACATACAAATGACCAAAACTCTTGTGAAAAAATGTTCAACATCAGTCATCAGAGAAATGCTAATTAAAACAACAGTGACATATCATTTTACACCAATCAGAATGGCTATTACAAAAAATACAAAAACAGATGTTGGTGAAGATGCAGAGAAAAGGGAATTCTTATACACTATTTGTGGGAATGTAAATTAGTACACTGTCTATGGAAAACACTGTGGAGCTTTCTCAAAGAGCTAAAAATAGCACTATCACATGATCCAGCAATCTCACTACTGGGTATCTACCCAATGGAAAAGAAATTAATATATGAAAAAAATACAGGTACTGGAATGTTTACTACAGCACTATTCACAATAGCACAGATATGGAATCAACCTAAGCGTCCATCAATAGAGGATTGGATAAAAAACGTATGATTTATATACACAATGGAATACTATTCAGTCATAAAAAGAAAGAAATCATGTCTTTGCAGCAACATGGATGGAACTAGAAGCCATTATCTTAAGTGAAACAACTCAGATTTATTTATTTAAAAAAATAAATCTTGCGTATTCTCACTTATAAGTGGGAGCTAAATAATGGGTATACATGGAAGCAGAGTGTGGAATGATGGACAATGGAGATACAGGAGGAGTGGGAGAGTGAGAGGGGTCTATAATGGGCAGTTGCCTGGTGGGTACAATTTTTGTTGCTTCAGAAGGCCGTGACTTCACCACAATGCAACCTATCAATGTAGCAAAATTGCAATTGTACCCCATGAATATATACAAATAAAACTACATGGGAAAAAAGAGAGAAATATTTTCATTTGACTTGTAAGTATAATCTAACTCTATGTTGTGTACAAGAGATACACTTAAATCAGAGAATTAAAAAATCTAAAATTTTTTTAAAAGCAAAGAAAAAAAATAAAAAATATTCAACATTACTAATCATCAGGAAAATGCAAATCAAAACTACAATGAGACATCATCTTACCTCAGTTAGAATGGCTATTATCAAAAAGACAAAAAATAACAAATGCTTGGTAAGATGCACACAGAAAAGGGAACTTGTACACTGATAGACAGAATGTAAATTAGTACAGCTATTATGGAAAACAGTACAGAAGTTTCTCAAAAACCTAAAAATAGAGGTACCATATGGTCAAGAAATCCCACTACCAGGTATTTATTGAAAGAA
Organism: Cheirogaleus medius; assembly: GCA_008086735.1. NCBI lineage: Eukaryota > Metazoa > Chordata > Mammalia > Primates > Cheirogaleidae > Cheirogaleus > Cheirogaleus medius. The sequence goes on from VBSM01000568.1 coordinate 1,657,141, forward strand.
AAGAATACCAGTATATGTTTGTTGCAATTCTATTCACAGTAGGTATGACATGGAGTCAAACTAAATGTCCATCAACTGATGAATGGATAAAAAATGTGGTAAATATGGTATATATACACAATGAAATATTACTCAGCCATAAAAAATATCATGAAACCCTATCATTCACAGCAACATGCATAAGGCTGGAGGACACTGTTAAGTGAAATAAGTCAGTATAGAAAGATAAATATCACATGTTCTCACTCATATGTTTAAACTAAAAAAAATGAGCTGAGAATTAGAGAGTAGATTTGTGGTCATTAGAAACTCAGAAAAGTAGGGAGGAGGAGAGGGTAGAGAGAGGGTGGTTAACAAATACAAAATTACAATTAGACGGGAGGAATCAATTCTAGTGTTCTTTAGAACTGTAGGGTGACTATGGTTAACAACAATTTAGTGTATATCCTCAAAATGTTAGAAGAGAGAATTTTGAATGTTCACAACATGATGAAGTGATAAATGCTTGAGATGGTGGATGTGCTAATTACTCTGATTTGATCAATACACATTAAATACATGTATCAAAATATCACTCTTTATCTCATAAATATGTACAATTATTACATTTAAGCTGGAAATATAAAGAAAAACTCATGTGACCCACTTTATTGCAATATTCACTTTATTGCAGTGGTCTGGAACCAAACCCACAATTCTTAGAGGTATGCCTGTATTAGATGTCAGTTATTTGGCACCTGGAGTGGGCACAGCTAATCAGAAAGTTCAGTCCACTCTAGGTGAGCTGGGGCTTTTTGCTTTGGTTATATTTTCTGATTTAATATAAAAAAGTTGTCCAAATTACCAAGCATCCTGCCTCCAACTCAACAATTTATGAGGATCCACCTAATCTTACATCACTTTTTTATGTCTTGATCACTAATTTCCAGTCATTACACCATACCCAGACAGGTATTTTAGACAGACAACCAATTAGTGCCACCACCAATTGCAATACCTGGTACACTGGGAAGAGTTTAACTTATAAGAGCAGCCATAGGACCCCAAGTATCACTTAAATAGTGGCCCAAACTGCATCAGAGCATTCCAACATGCAACTAAGTATGCAGTCACTTCAGTCCTTGGTTCACTTCTCAGTTCCAGCTATCTCCACTTCCCATCTTCCTATGTTCTTATTGGATGCAGAGCCCATCACTTCCAGATCATAGCCCATATATATTCAGAGCTACTATTATTAAGTACAGATGCTTCTTGACTTGTGATGGGGTTATGTCCTGCTAAACCCACTGTAAGCTGAAAATTTTGTAAGTCAGAAGTGTACTAATACATGTAACCTACCAAACATCATAGCTTAGCTTAGTCTACCTTAAACGTGGTCAGAACACTTACATTAGCCTACACTTGGACAAAATTATGTAATACAAAGCCTATTTTATAATAAAGTGTTGAATATTTCATGTAATTTATTGAATACTTTACTGAAAGTGAAAAAGAGAATGGTTGTATGGGTACTTGAAGTACAGTTGCTACTGAATGTGTATCACCTTTGCACCATTGTAAAGTCAAAAAATCATGTAAGTCAAACCGTCATAAGTTGGGGGCCATCTGTATATTTTGGGAAAGTCTATTCTTCATACTATTCCTGTCAGAAAAGTAGGGCATTACTTATCTAACTCCTATCTCCCTTCCTATCTCTTCAAACAAGCTAACTAATCCTTTGTGTTTTAAAGCTATTGACCATTGGAAAATAGATTAAGGAAACAAAAATAGCAAATATTGGCAATGATAAAAGTTTAGGATTCTTTGAAAATTGCAAAAATCCTGGTGTAGTCTTCCTGAATGCTTTTCTATTGATGACATCTAAAAGTTTCATTGTATATTTGATTGGTTTGTTTTCCCCCTCAAACTCCCACTCCATCTCTGGTACACATTTTCTCTAGATTATAAGGAACCTTCTTTTTCATGAAGATATACCTTGCTAGACATTAACTCTGAATAGGCAGTAGAGCATGATTTAACAGACATGCTTATAGACTGATCTTAGTCCAAATTCCAACTCAGCCATTTAACATCTATGTGGGTTTGTGCTATACACATCTCAATTTTATACCTGTAAAACATGGAGGGTACACTATATTACTTTTACATTTCTTTCTATGTGTTAAATTTGGCAGTGTGAATTAGTATCATAAAAAAGTCTGGCATGTTAGAAAGGGAGAGTGAAGTGGGCTACTAAAACATGGAAAAGTTTTGGAAAGATACAAAAAAGTATGTTTCTTACAACATTAGTCACACCCTCTGCTCTCCCTAGCCTTCTCGATTTGCTTCTCCCATTCTTTATTACTCTGTTATTTCTCAAATATTGTGTTATTTCTGAATAAATATTTAAATATAAAAGAATTCTGGCCAGGAGCAGTGGTTCATGCCTGTAATCTTAGCAGTCTGGGAGGCTGAGGTGGGAGAATTGCTTGAGGTCAGTAGCTTGAGACCAGCCTGAACAAGAGTGAGACCCCATTTCTACAGTAATAGAAAAATTAGTTAGGCATGGTGGTGTGTGCCTGTAGTCCCAGCTACTCAGAAGGCTGAGGCAGGAGGGTCACTTGAGCTCAGGAGTCTGAGGTTATAGTGAGCTCTGATGACATCACTGCACTCTTGCACTCTAGCTGAGGCAGCAGAGAGAGACTCTGTCTCAAAAAAAAAAAAAAAAGAATGATCACTATAAAAACTGAAAGATAGTTCAGCCCACATTGTGTAAGGAAGGGATGATATTACCACAGATGAAGCATGAAAGAGTCTTTAGGTATCAAAGTCTGGCTTCAGTTTCTCTAAGAGTTTGTAAATTGAAGCTTTGAGTGAATCCCAAAAAACTTAGGCTCATCAAAGTTTTACTGAAAGCTCAGTGTTTGTACTTGAGACCACACCAGAAGAATTAGAACAAGTGGTTTGAGGAGAAGGAAAGAGAAGTTTATTACTTTGCCAGCAAAGGAGGAAAAATGGCAGACCTTCTCATCTCAAAATCCAAATTTCCTGAATATAAGCAAAAATACACAGCTTTTAAAGGGAGGGCCCCTCAGTTCTAGGCTATTGTTAGAATAATTTAAGTATTCTAATTGTCCCATCTCTGCCAAAGACAAAACCCCACTTGGGCTCACCTAGGGGGCTGGCACCAGCCTGGGATCACTAAGTTATCTTTTGTAACAAGAGACTTAACCTGCCTCAAGGATACAGGTCAGGCTGTAGTTCACAAAAAGAGTGAGGGAAGTTTTAAAGAGATAGAAATTATTTTTGCCATTTTTAGGCCATTCTTTCTGTTACATATTTCCCACTCTCAATTTTATGCTTCCATATCTATGGGAGGAGGGGTGACTACTCTATTACAAAATTTGGAATATATGGAGCAGTAATGTGGGACACTAGAAATTTTACAGAAGTATGGTCAGGGGGTGGGCTGATCTATATTTTTTCCTTGTAAACCCACCATGGCCAATCTATCTCTCTCAGGAGCAGACCAAAGCAAAACACTTTATTTGGAGTATATTAGTCAAGGTAAGCTAGTGACTATAACAAACAAAATTTCAATAGAGTAACACAATAAAATGCTATTTTAAACACATCACAGTAAAATGTGGGTAGACAGGGTAAGTATTCTCTACCTTCATCCTCATGTGATTCAGACCACATGAAGGGGAAAATAGGAACTTCATCAGCACATGATCTAGGAAAACAAAGTACTCAGAAGAAGCTGGGCCAAATTTACCTAAGGTATTATAACCTAAGATTATAAACATAAATGGTATAATAGCAGCAAGAATTTTATTGAGGTCTTTCCTGAATCACATTGTACCAGTCTAAATTAGTTGTCTTTAACACTTGATACAAAGCTAGTGTTTCCCTTCACCATTTACCTGGGAATTCCTTTTGACTTTTTCATGGATTTGATTTCTAGTTTCCTGTATTCTATGGCTTTATCATTCATCATTTATTACCTAATTGAGGTAGGGTAAATCCTTCAGTTTCTGCATGAGGAATGGTGCATGGTAGGTAATCTTTTAAAAAAAATTTCATGTATTAGTTTTCTAGGGCTGCCATAACAAAATATCGCAAAATGAGTAGCTTAAACAACATAAATTTATTGTTTCACAGTTTGAAAGTCTGGAAGTCCAAAATCAAGGTGGTGGCAGGTGTGGTTCCTTCTGGTGGTTGTGAGGGAGAAGCTACTTGATAGCTCTCTCCTAGTTTCTGGTGGGTTGCTTACAATCTTTGGCATTCCTTGGCTTGTAGACACATCACTCAAACCTCTGCTTTTATGTTTCCACGGAGGTGGTGGTGGTGGTGGTGTGTGTGTGTATCTATGTTCAACCTTCCCCTTTTGTTAAGAATTCCAATCATATTGGATTGAGGGCCCAGCCTACCCCAGTATGACCTCACCTTAACTAACTACATCTGCAACAACCCCATTTCCAAAGGTCATGTTCTGAGGCATGGGTTTTAGGAATTCAACATATGAATTTGAGGGAGACACAATTCAACCTGTAACACTTTCACATAAATGAAAATGTTTTCACTCTACCAAAAATTTGATTGGTCATAAAATTCAGGGTTGAAAATAATTTTCATTCAGACTGTTGAAAGTATTGTTCCATCATTATCTAGATTCTAATGTTGCCTATTGAAAAATATAAGTCATTCTAATTCCTCATTTTAAGAAACACGACCTTTTTATATATTTCTGGAAGCTTTAATACATTTTCTTTTCTCTAAGCACTCTGAAATCTTACAATGATATTATCTGGTGTGAATCTATATCCACCCACTTTTCTAGATGCTCTGTAGGTCCTTTCCATCTAGAAACTCATGCCTTTAAGTCCTGGGATATGTTCTTGAATTTTTTGATGATCTGATAATTTTCCTGCATCAATTTTCACTGTTTTCTCTATCTCTGTAACTCCTACTATATAAATATTAGATTTTCTGGATTGGTTCTCTTATTTGTTTATCTTTTCTCTCATATTTTCCATTTCTATGTTGTTTTGTTACATATCCTTTGTAATTTTCTCAACCATCTTCAAACATTTCTATCAAATTTTTTATTCTTTTCTATAATTTTTTAGGGTAATATACATCACATTTTATTATTTTTTATTTCAGTATATTATAGGGGTACAAATGTTTAGGTTACATATATTGCCTTTGCTGCAACCGAGTCAAAGCTGCAAGCATATCCATCCCACAGATGATGTGCGTCACACACATTAGGTGTGAATATACCCACCTCCTCCTCCCCATCACACTTGTCCAACACCTGATGAATGTTACTACTGTATGTGCATATAAGTGTTGATCAGTTAAAACCAATTTGATGGTGAGTACATGTGGTGTTTGTTTTTCCATTCTTGTGATACTACACTTAGTAGAATGAGCTCCAGCTCTATCCAGGAAAATACAAGAGGTGCTATATCACCACTGTTTTTTGTGGCTGAATAGAACTCCATGGTATACATATACCACATTTTATTAATCCACTCATGAAAGGATGGGCACTTGGGTTGTTTTCACATCGTTGCAGTTGTGAATTGTGCTGCTATAAACATTCTAGTGCAGATGTCTTTTTTATAGAATGTCTTTTGTTCCTTTGGGTAGATTCCCAGTAATGGGATTGCTGGATCAAATGGTAGTTCTACTTCTAGTTCTTTCAGGTATCTCCATATAACTTTCCACAGAGGTTATACTAGTTTGCAGTCCCACCAGCAGTGTATGGGTGTTCTTAACACTCCACATCCACGTCAACATTTGTTGTTTTGGGACTTTTTGACAAAAGCCATTCTCACTGGAATTAGGTGATATCTCACTGTGGTTTTGATTTGCATTTCCCTGATGATTAGAGATGTTGAGCATTTTTTCATATGTTTGTTAGCCATTAGTTTGTCTTCTTTTGAAAATTTTCTGTTCATGTCATTTCCCCACTTTTTAATGGGGTTGTTTGATTTTTTTCTTGCTGATTTTCCAGAGTTTTATATAGAATCCAGTTATCAGCCCTTTATCAAATGTGTAGCATGCAAATATTTTCTCCCATTCTATAAGTTCTCTATGTGCTCTTGTGATAGTTTCTTTGGCTGTGAAGAAGATTTTTATTTTGATCAGGTCCCATTTATTTATTTTTGTTCTTTCTGTGATTGCTTTTGGGATCTTCCTCATAAATTATTTGCCTAGGCCAATGTCTATAAGAGTTTTTCCAACATTTTCTTCTAGAATTCTTATATTTTCATGCCTTAGGTTTAAGTTTGTTATCTACCATGAATTGATTTTTGTGAGAGGTGAAAGCTGGGGATCACTTTTCAGTCTTCTACATGTGACTATCCAATTTTCCCAACACCATTCATTGAATAAAGATTCTTTTCCCCAGTGTATGTTTTTGTCTGCTTTGTCAAAGATAAGATGGCTGTATGAGGATGGCTTTATATCTGGGTTCTCAGTTCTGTTCCATTGGTCTATGTCTCTGTTCTTGTGCCAGTCCTAAGCTGTTTTAGTTACTGTAGCCTTGTAGTATAGCTTGAAGTCTGGTAAATTGATGTCTCCTAATTTGTTCTTTTTGCTCAAGATTGCTTTTGCTATATGGGGACTTCTCCGGTTCCATAGGAAGAATAGAATTATATTTTATATATCTGTGAAAAATGATGTTGATGTTTTAATAGGAATTGCATTGAATCTGTAGATCACTTTGAGCAGTATTGACATTTTAACAATGTTGAGTCTGTCGATCCATGAACATGGTGCGGCTGTCTCATAATTTTTAGTTGACTGTTCTTACCTTTAAGCTAATTGGAATCTCTAACTTTACATTAAGGGCCTGTTGACTGTGCGGTTCATATTTTAAGCTTATATGACTGCATTGACATTCATTATGGTTATACCTTTCCTTTAAAAATGGTCATATTGACCCCAAAATACATTTTAACCTTCCTACCTAAAAGACATAGGCCTATCTGCTAGCTTTCTGGAAGTGAAGCAGAGGAAGAAGACATGAAGGAAAATATCCCTGTCCTCAACTATGCCTGGTATCCTTCAGTCGAGTTGTCTTTTGTTTTACCCTCTTCAGAATATAAGTGCTCATATTTCTGCCAGAGTACAGGAATGGAGTTGCCCAGCAGTATGAAGCTATAGGGGGCAGGAGAGAATCTAGGACTCAAATCTGCTTGCTAAAGCACTTTCAATCAATACTCTTTATTTTGGCCTCCTTTATTGTAGATATTAGGGCCATATAACAATAATTCAGTTTTCCTCATTCTAAGCACATGGTAGAATTTTACTTCCCCATCCTCTTTGGATGTTAAGCATGACCATGTGACTTGTTTTGGCCATGAAATGTAAGCAGGTGACATACATCATTTCTAGGCAGAAGGTTTAAGAGCATGTGATTTGCACAATTCACAATTGGAAAGATGTGGAAACAACCCAAGTGCCCACCAATACATGAGTGGATTAATAAAATGTGGTATATTTATAATGTGGAGTACTATGCAGCCATAAAAAATGGTGAACTACCTTTTGTATTATCCTGGATGGAGCTGGAGCCCATTCTTCTAAGTTAAGTATCACAAGAATGGAAAAACAAACACCACATATACTTACTATTAAATTGGTACTAATCAATCAACACTTATGTACACATATAGTAGTAACATTCATCAGGTGTCCAGCACCTGGGAGGGGGGAGGGGGATATGGGTAAATTCACACCTAACGGGTGCGGTGCATGCTGTCTGGGGGGTGGGTATGCTTGTAACTCTGACTTAGGCAGTGCCAAGACAATTTATATAACCAAAGAGTTTGTACCCCCCTAATATTCTGAATTTTTAAAAAAGAGTATGCGATTTGTCATGTTACTTTTTGCCTGCTATGGCAAGCATAGAAGTATGATTTAAGATGGATCTTTCATAAGCCTAACTCCCTAAATGACTACATTAGGTATCTAATGTGAGGAATATATATATCTTCTTTTATTTTAAACCTATGAGATTCTGGGATTGTTTGTTGCTATAGTATAACCTAGCCTGTGGTAACTGACTCCTCTTAATCCTTACTTCTGATTTAACTATTGCCACCATTCCTGAGCTTTTTTAGGATGATTCAGCATGAAACTTGTTTGTTCTCAGCTCTCTCCCATTTCCAGTATCCTTGTATTACGTTTTCTTAGGCATGCTAAGTTGGTGTTACTTGTCCATCTGCATTCTGACTGTTAAAATTTAGTTGCTTCTATGTCACCTCCTATTTCTCCCCTCCCTGTAGGTTTATTTATGCCTTTTAAAAATATCCCTTTGGTATAGTTTTAGAGAGGTTTCAAGAGGTAATAAAATTAGATGTGTGTGTTCAATCTGCCATCTTTACCCAGAAGTTTCACTTTACCCTCCTTGCACACTCATTTCTCCCATCCCAACCCAAACCCCCATGTACAATAGGAACTTGAAACACTCAGAAGATGAAAGAAAACTGAAATACCTGTTGCCTTTTCTACCCACATCCTAACCTCCTTTAGATTTCTGCCATTTGCCACAATTGAGCTGGGGAGAACAACTTATGAATCCCAGAGGTTGTGTCAAGAAAAAGATATTCTGGTAAGGCTCTGTGTTTACCATGAGGGAGCCAGGGTTTGAATGTACTTGTCATACTCTAGCATCTACTAGAACTTCCCCCTGGAATATTTACCTTAGATTTTGAGCCTAGCACCAGCCTAAAGAGCATTAAACCAATCAAGTACCATGTGTCCAGTAGAGTTTGTAATTTCCTGGTGGCAGCGTTTCTCACACATCCTTATGTTTCCCTGGGATTCCTTGGGCCCTTTGTTAATGCACCCTGAGATTATCTCATGTTTTGGCTCCTCAGGAAGCCAAGAAGCAGTGTCCAAGGAATGGGAAACATATGGGATCAGGAGAGAAATACTTAACATCTTTCAGGATCTGTATTTCTACTGCTCGGAGTGATAATAGTTTAAGCAGAGAAAGGAATAGGCTGGGTATAGTGTGACCTTCACAGGGGACATCACATGTTTTCCCAATTAAGTGTACATCTTCTAAATAAGCTCCCAATCAGCAGAGCTGGTGTGAGTCAGCCTTGTTATGGGGCTGCATGGATAGGAATTAAAAACTCAGGAAGAAAGTGGAGATAGGCCCACTCTGCTTCTTACCTGTCATAGCAAAGCAGGAACATAATGCTCAGAGCTAAGTGTCACACTTTAGGGGGAAACACAGAGTGGCTGGAGAGACCCAGGATTGTGACCAGGATGATGGCTGTACTCTGAACTATGCCACATGAGAAATAGCAGAAAGACCCAGGGATGAGAAGCTAGGAGAAGACCTCCAGTAAGGTCTGGGCCTTTGCTTTTAGCATTTGAAGGGCTCTTGTGTAAAAGAGGAGTACTCCAAACCTGAGTCAACAGAGATAGTGTGGTTTGGTAGGTAGATATAACAGAAGGACAGATTTAATATTAATAGAAAGATCCTGCTAAGTTTTAGAAGCATACGATGCCTCAAGAAGTAGTGAGTTTCTGTTGAATGTTTCTGAGGCTTTCCTATTCCTGAGGCCCAATTACAAGTTGATAGAAATAATGTAGAGAATGTCAGATATCAGGTGAGGAGTTGGATCAAATTGTCTTTAAGTTCCTTTCAAATCCTGAGAGTCAGTAATTCCATATTAGTGGTCAAGTTAGTGGGAAGGAAATTTTATTAATAATTACGGGGTCTAAAATCTCAAGTAGGGAAATACTTATATACCACCATTTATAAGTCTGATCCTGCCTAATGGCCACTGGAAAAATATCTGATTGTTGGGAAAATATGATTGAGAAATTAATGAGATGTAGCTTATAAGATTATTATTTTATTGTATAGCTTTATATTATTATATTAAAGACAGAAACAGGAGTTTGTAGGGTTTTGCCCTAAAGAAATGTGTGAATTAAATGGTTTATTTATCAGAGGTTGCTATTAAGGGAGGACTCTCATGGCTCCGGTAGGGATGTTTTTTTAAATGGCTTTTTGGTATCTCAAAATCTGTGAGCTTTTTTGTTTTTTTAAAAGACAAGGCAGAACAAATATGGCTCATAGGATGGGAGCTGGAGACAATGAGTGTCCTTTGTCCAGAGACATGCCCCTGTGTTATAAACAACCTGTTTTATAGAGATGGTTTTTTTGCTCTCTCCTGACTGTTTGCCTCTAAGTTTATAATAACTAAATAAAAAAAAATATAGAGTCACTATACCTCTTTTGTTATACCTTTGTTAATTAACAACTGTTTTTTAAAACTTAAAAGATAGCCCCTAAAAGACTTTGTATCTGTTTGTTTATCTAGATAAAAGCCCTTTAAAAAGATTTTGACCCCAACCTACTGCCTGTCTCCCCTACCAACTGTATTTTTTGATATGCAAATATTTTACCCTGACAGCTGGTAATGGATATCTATGATTATAAAAATCTGTATAAATTCAACCATATTGCTAGACATTCACAAAAAATATGTTTAGTCTCCTGAGTAACCCCACTGTTATATCTGATCTTTTTATATAAAACTATAAACTATACCTTAGTCTTTGTGTATCTTTTATTCTCTCTATTTGCTATCAATTTTCTTATCCTCTGTGTCGACCCCTATCTAAGGGACTTGGCTCTGCCGGGAGAAATAGCTAATCTCCTCGCGGGCCTGTCTCAACTCTTCCCCACATCTGATTACCATCTTGAAGACCCCAGCAATTTGTCATTGTTACCTCAAACTCAAAACTTACATCTTTTTTAGTTTGTCCACTATCTCTCTCCTTGAATGTAAATTGAATATTTGAATCCACAGTATCATAAAGTTGTTGAATTTTAAATATGATAATGAGTATAAAGCTGTTTGGTAAGTTCTAAAGTGCCATAGAAAAATACAGCATTATTGCTGTTGGTGTTATTACACTCATTGGCCTGAGTACAATTTAGTTTGTTTATTTTTAGCTTTTTTAAAATTTTGTATTTATTTCAGGATATTATGCGGGTACAAACATTTTGGTTACATGTTATGACTTTGCCTCACCCAAACCATGATTTGAAGTGTGCCTTTTCCCCATTACAACATTCACCGCATCCATTAGTTATGAGTTTACCCACTTCCAACCCCCTAATACCTGAAGAATATTACTGCTGTGTGAGCACCATAGTGTTGATCAGTTAGTGCCAATTTGATGGCGAGTACATGTGGAGCCTATTCTTCCATTCTTGTGATACCTCACTTTAGAGGATGGGCTCAAGCTCTATCCAGGAAAATATAAGAGGTGCTAGATCACCGTCGTTTCTTATAATTGATTTTTAGCTTTTATTAATATTTTTATTGATACACAATAGATGTACATATTGTTGGGGTACATGTGATGTTTGATACATTCATATAATGTATAAAGATCAAATCAGGATAATTGGGGTATCTATCACCTTTTTAATTTTTTCTTTATGCTATGGACATTCAAATTGTTCTCTTACAGTTATTTTGAAATATTAAATAGATTAATGTTAATTATGACTACCCTGCTGATTTATAAAGACTAGATTTTATCTGTTCTAACTGTATTTCTCAGTATAATTTGACCTCTGATAGAGTTTTGAAAAGGAAAGCTTCTTCAGGGTAAGAAGAGGCAGATGGTTTGCTGAAATGATTTGCTCTAAAGCCTCTAACTAATGATTGCTAACCTTATAATCACCTCTATAATTATCTACTTTTCTCACTGGAACTATGTGAAAGAAGATGAAGAGAGATAGCTGAAGGCTATGAGTAGTTGGGGGTAGGAGGGTGCAGAGTAACAAAGCAAGAGCTATAGAAGAGATTGAGGGAGAGGAATAGTCAGAACTGGGAACAGAACAAATAAAAGCCAAGGTGAGACAGATAGTCAGTGTCTTATGCAGATGTTCCCAGCACTTTCTAAAAGAACTTTTAGAAATTAGTTCTTCTAGAGGTAGGCTTGGAAGATGGTTGACTAGAGACATCAGCTGCCAGATCATCTTAGAAAGAAGAAAAATTTTAGATTTAAAAAAATACAACACAGACTGGGTGTGATTCTGAGAGAAAAGTTCCAGAACCTACCAGATATTCCACAGGAAGAAGTGTGAAGCAGAACAAGAAGGAGCATGTTGTTGGCAGAGATCAACACCTGAGAGGCTTGAAGCATGGCAAAAAAGGGTAGGTGGGGATCTTATTTCTCCTTCCATTACACCTCTGGAAGTTAGTGGGCTCCCAAACTTCTGGAGAGCCTTTCTACCCTCACCAGCCCAAAGGCTGACACCACCAGTGAATGGGGAGCTTCTTAAGGACAAAGAACCAAGACGCTAGTCCCCTCGGGGTTGCTTCCCATCAATGCAGACCAGAGCTGAGATGGCAGGTGTCATATTGCTTCTCCACCCAATGTGTACCTTTGTCCTTCCTGGGGAGCTTCAGCCCCTCAGTTTTTGTCTTACTCATTCCCACACAAACATTTCCCAACTCTGGCTCAGACTGCAAGAGCCAGAGGATCTGGTGGGTCCTGGGGCATCTGTGTGACCTCAGACCTTAGACATTCCAAGTGACCTGCCTTTTGCAGAGAGGGACAGAGAAGACCTGAGTGCTAGCTGTCCTCTACTGAGACTCCTTTCTTCCCCACCTCTCCCCCACCTGCTGCTGCTGAGAGGTACAATTGAGCCAGGACTGTCAGAAGCATATGTTTCCCCTCTGTTGGTGCACCTCCTACACCAAGGATTCCACAGAGAGTGGAGTTTACATCTTTTCTTGTAAAGACCTACAGTGGAGGGGGTTATACTCACAACTAATGGACGTGTTGAGCATTGTAGAGGGGAAGGGCATGCCTCTAATCCTTGCTTGGGTGAGACAAAATCATAAAATGTAACCACAATGTTTGTACCCTCATAATATCCTGAAATAAAAAGAAAGACCTACAGAGGATAAAGGGATGCTTAGGCTGTGAGAACCCTGCTAAGTGGCCCTCTCAGGTGCTGCTTACCTGGCTGCCCCAGAAGAGCATGGCATACCCCAAAGTGAAGAGATATCAAACCTACTTGAGCACTCCACAGGTCACTTGAGACCAACATGCTTCTCCTTGGCATGGTGAGGGATTGAACTTGGTGGACTTGGAGACAGGCCCACAGGCCAGATCCAGTACCCCCAGGACTGAATTGTGTAGCTTGGGGGCAAGAAGGGGATTTGTGAACTAATCTTGGGAGGCAAGGGAGCCCGTAGGGTCAGAACTGAGAAGAGAGTGCAGTGTGGGTCCCCCATGGCACACTCGTGAAATATCCCTTCCCCCATAGGAAAGCCACACTCTCAGCCTGGGGCAAGATCCTGGACAGAGAAGTTCCTAGCCCCCAGTGTCATTTCTGAGGAGCTCAGTTAGCTCATGCTCCTGCATGTGGCCAGATTCTGGAAGGAAACCATAGGGCAGAGAAGAGGGAAGAAGGGCAAAATCCACTCCTGACAGCCAGATTGTGAATCTCAGATAGATCCACCCCCACAAGCAGACTTTCTGGCTTGGTGGTGCCACTTTAGACCATCCCTGGTGGCACTCCACAGTGGCCTGTGAGCAGACCCTCAAGCCCTGCCAAGACAGCTCACTTACTGGCCTTTGTAGAGCCTGAAGGCAGGCTCACCTGAGCCAGCCCCACCTAGCCTAACTCCTCCATCCACCTCTGCAGTGGTGGAGAATAAGGACTCACCTGGAAGCTCCAGAGCCCCCACCCACCCACCACCTGAGGCATTTGAGTGGTTCTCCTGAGGGAGTAAAGCTGGTCAGAGTTTCCAAAAAAAGAAGAAAAAAAACACTTTCACTGGTTCTTTCTGGTGATACCTACCAGCAGGGAGGACAACTTGTACAGCCCTTTACTGCATTTACTGACTCAATCATACAGGGCATGGCTGATTCTTACCCATAAGCACCACCTACTTTCTCAGAGATTAAACTGGGTGTACCAATATAATTCACACTGTTAAGAAGACCACAGGGCTGAGGGAACAGAAAGGATTTCAAAGACCTCCATCTTCCCTCATTATAAGAGACAGAGAATCTGCCACACACAGCTCACCACCAATACAGCCTATAAACAATTAGCAACTGAGAAAACCACCACACTAAGGACATCTATAACCAAGGCATCTTTCCAGAACTTAGACCCCATCAAAATACCCACAAGCAAAGTAAAATGTTCTTACCCAACATATGGTACAGACACACCCTTAAGAGTGAGGGGGGGGGAAGCCCTATCTAAACAAAAGAAAATCCAAAAACAGAAAGTGACAGCTGCTTAATATGAGAAGGGATCAGCACAAGAACTCTAGAAGCATGAAAAATCAGAGTGAAAGGACACCCCCAAAGGGGCATGCCAGCTGTCTATCAGTGGATCTCAATCAAAATGAAAATATTGAAATGACAGGTAAGGAATTCCAAATATGTACTGTAAGGAAGTTCAATGAAATCCAAGAGAAAATGGAAAACCAACTCAAAGAAACCAGAAAAACAATTCTGGAAATAAATGAAAAATTTACTAAAGAGATAGACATATTAAAAAAAAATAGAACATCTGGAAATGAAAAATTCATTTAAGGAAATTCGTTTAATAAAACACAGTGAAAAGCTATAAGAATAGACTAGACCAGGCAGAAGGAAGGATTTCAGAGATTGAAGACAACTCTTTTGAATTAACAGTCAGTCAAAAATAAAGAACAAGGAATCAAGAGGAAGAAACAAAGCCTACCAGAAATATGGGATTATGTAAAATGGCCAAATATAATAATCATAGGCATCCCTGAGGGTAAAGAAGAAAAAGCACATGGGCTAGAAAAATTATTTGAGGGTATAATTGAGGTAAACTTCCCTGGTCTTGCTAGAGACTTAGACATCCAGATATAAGAAGCTCAAAAAACACCTGGGACATTCATTGAAAAGAAGAAATCACCAAGATGTATAGTCATAAGACTGGCCAAAGTCAGCACAAAAGAGGAATTCCTGTGAACCATGAGTGGAAACATCAAGTAACATACAAAAGAAAACCCATCAGGCTAACCACAGACTTCTCAGTGAAGATCTTACAAGCCAAAAGGGATTAGGGCCACATCTTCAGTCTTCTTAAACAGAACAACAGTCAGCCTAGAATTTTCTATCCTACAAAACTAAGTTTCATATATGAAGAAGAAATAAAGACTTTTCCAGAGAAGCAAACACTGAGGCAATGTGTCAAGACCAGTTTTACCCTGAAGGAAATACTCAGCACTGCATCATACATAGATCAGCTCAACAGTATAAAATCACCCAAAAGTTAAAGCTCCCAGCTCATATAAAACAAAGCACAAGAAGGAAAACAAAACAAAACAGAACAGCATCGTGCATATCGATTCTATCACTCAATGTGAACAGTCATAATGCCCCATTCAAGAAAGAAAAGTCTGGGGGAATGGATGAAAAATACAACCTAAGTATCTGTTGCCTCCAGAAAACACATCTAACTCACAAGGACTCATACAGAGTCAAGGTGGGGGATGGAAAAAAAATCCCACTGAAATGGAAACCAAAAGAGAGCAGGTGAAGCCACTCTCATATCAGATAAAATTGACTTTATTTTTTTATTATTTCAGAATGTTATGGGGGTACAAATATTTCAGCTACATAACTGATTTTGTACAGTTTGAGTCAAAGTTATAAGTGTGCACATAAACAGATAGTGTACATTATACCCATTGGGTGTGATTTTTCCCATCCCTTTCACCCCTTCCCACCAGCTTGATTTCCATTGGGATTTATGTCTATATGTGCACATGAGTGTTGATTGATTAGTTCCAGATTAATAGTGAGTACATGTGGTGTTTGTTTTTCCATTCTTGTGATACTTTATGTAGGAGAATGGTCTCCAGTTTCATCCAGGATTTTACAGAGGGTATTAGTTCACCATTTTCTTTATAGCTGGGTAGTACTTCATGGTATACATATACCACATTTTGTTAATCCACTCGAATATTGTTGGGCACTTGGGTTAATTTTACATCTTTGTGATTGTGAATGGTACTGCAATAAACATTCAAGTGCAAATGTCTTTTTGATGAAATGGTCTTTTCTTCCTTTGGGTAAAACCCAATAGTGGTATTGCTGCATCAAATGATAGGTCTACTTTTCATTCTTCGATGTACCTCCATACTACTTTCCTTAAATGTTGTACTAGCTGGCAGTCCCACAAACAGTGTGTAGGTGTTCCTTTCTCTCCACATCTGTGCCAGCATATGTTATTTTGGGACTTTTGGATGAAAGCCATTCTCAATGGAGTTAGGTGATATCTCATTGTGGTTTTGATTTGCATTTCCCCAATTATTAGAGATGTTGGACATTTTTTATATGTTTATTGTCCATTGGTCCATCTTCTTTTGAAAAGCTTCTATTCATGTTTTTTGCCAAATTTTTAATGGGTTTTTTTTTCTTGCTGATTTGCTTGAGTTCTTTGTAGAGTCTAGTTATTAGCCCTTTATCAGATGGATAGCATGCAAATATTCTCTCCCATTCTGTGGGCTGTCTATTTGCTCTGTTTATTGTTTCATTGGCTGTGCAGAAGCTTTTTAATTTAATCAAGTCCCATTTATTAATTTTTGTTGTGCTGTGATTGCCTTTGGGCTATTCCTCATAAATTCTTTGCCTAGGCTGATATCTAGAAGAGTTTTTCCAACATTTTGTTCTATAATTCTTATAGTTTCATGCCTTAGGTATAAGCATGTTACCACTGTGAGTTGATTTTTGTTCGTGGTGAGAGGTAAGAATCCCGTTTCAATCTTCTACATGTGGCTATCCAATTTTCTGAGCACCATCTTTTGAATAGGGATTCTTTTCCCCAGTGTATGTTGTTGTCTGCTTAGGCAAAGATAACATGGAAAAATGAGGAGGATTTTATATCTGGGTTCTCTGTATTAACTCATTGGTCTATGTCTCTGTTTTTGTGCCAGTAAAATGGACTTTAAATCAATAATGGTAAAGAAACAAAGACATGGTAATTATATAATTGGAAAGGGAGCAATTCAACATGAAGACATAATAATTCTAAATATATATACACCTAATACAAGAGCTCCCAGATTCATAAAGCAAATTCTACTAAATCTAAGCAAAGAGATAAACAGCAGCATCCTAACTGCAAGGGACTTCAACATCTTATTGACAGAGTTGGACAGATCATTGAAGCACAAAATAAAGAAGAAAACATTGAACATAAATGGGACTCTAGAACAAATAGGTCTAACAGACATTTACAGAACATTCTACCCCAAAACTACTGAATGTAAACTCTTCTCATCAGCACATGGAACATTCTCCTAGATTCATCACATCTTAGGCCATAAAACAGCTCTTGACAAAGTTTAAAAAATTGAAATCATACCATGTATCTTCTCAGACCACAATGGAATAAAAGTAAAAATCAATTCCAAGAAAAACACTCAAATCTACACAGTCATGGAAATAACACAAACGACTGCTGAACAATTATTGGGTCAATAATAAAATTAAGATGGAAATCAAAAAATTTCTCAAGCTAAAAAACAAAGAGGACACAAACTATCAAAATCTATGGGATTCATCAAAAGCATTCCTAGGGGGAAAATTCATAGCCTTAAATGCCTACATCAAAAAGACAGGAAGATCACAAGTTAACAACCTAATGCTACATCTCAAGGAAATAGAAAAGAATGAGGAAACTAATCCCAAAGCCACCAGAAGAAAAGAAATAACTAAAGTCAGAGAAGAACCAAATAAAAATGGAAAATAAGAAAACAATACAAAGGATACATTTAAAAATTGTTTCTTTGAAAAGATAAACATCAATAGACCTCTTGCTAGATTAATCATGAATAGAAGACAAAGAACCCAAATAAGATAGATTAGAAATGTAAAAGGAGATATTAAAATTGATGCCACAGAAATACAAAATATCACCAATGAATACTACAAAAATCTCTATGCACATACTAGAAACTGTTAAGGAAATGGACAAATTCCTGAAAACACACAACCCCCCAAGACTCAATCAGGAATAAATAGAACTCCTGAACATATGAACAATGAGAAATGAGACTGAAACAATAATAAATAATCCTCCAACAACAACAACAAAAAAGACTCAGTCCAGATGGATTCACAGACAAATTCTATGAGACCTACAAAGAAGATCTGGTACCCATACTGCAAAAATTATTTCACAGCAATGAGAAAGAGGGAATCCTCCCCAACTCATTCTATGAAGCCAGTATCACCTTGATACCAAAGCCAGGAAAGGACACAACAAAAAAAGAAAACTATAGACCAGTATACTTTATGAATATTGATGCAAAAATCCTCAATAAAATACTAGCAAATCAAATTCCACAGCACATCAAAAAATAATCCACCATCCCAGCAACAGACACAAAGATGGGTGTTCAATACACATAAATCAATAAATGTGATTCACCACATAAACAGAAGGAAAAACAAAGACTACATGATCACCTCAATAGATGTAGAAAAAGCATTCAACAAAATCCAGTACCCTTTCACTATAATAACCCTCAACAAACTAGGCAAAGAAGGAACATATCTCAAAATTATAAAAGCCATACATGACAAACCCACAGCCAACATCATCCTAAATGGATAAAAGTGAAAGCATTCCCCCTAAGAACTGGAACGAGACAAGGGTGTTCACTGTCACTGCTTCTATTCAATATAGTGCTGGAAAGACCTAGCCAGAGCAATCAGGCAAGAGAAAAAAATATAGGCTATGCAAATCAGGAATGGGGAGGCCAAACTATCACTTTTTCCTGACAATATGATATTCTATCTGGAAAACCCCATAGGTTCCACCAGGAGACTCCTGGAATTGATAGATAAATTCAGCAAAGTCTCAGGTTACAAAATCAAAGTACACAAATCAGCAGCATTTTTATACACCAAGCTGAGATTCAAACCAAAGTTTCAATACCATTCACAATAGCTAAAAAGAAAATAATATACCTAGGGTTATACTTAACCAGGGATGTAAAAGATCTCTACAAGGAGAACTAAGAAACACAGAAAAGAAATCACAGATGAACAAATAAATGGAAAAATATATCATGCTCATGGATCAGTGGAATCGACATTGTTAAAATGTCCATACTACCCAAAGTTATTTAAACCTAAAGAGGTTTTAGGTGGTGCCCCTTAGGATAGAGAGCGTTGTCCTAATCCTGGGTGTTATGAAGGAGTGCAAAAGTCTCCATTTTGTTTGGCACAGGTATGATTGGGTGTGGAGCTTTGTCTCTGCAAATGGGTTGCCTAAAGAACCAGTATGATGGGAAAGGGAATTGGATCCCTGGATAGACTCTGGGGATAGCAAGAATAGATGATATTCTTCCCTATACTCCCAGCTGTTTCTAGGAAACAAGCACTATTTACCTTTTGGAAGCAAAATAAAAAATGACATTTCTTTTGCTGGGGATAAAAAAAAGATCTCTGATCATCTCTGGGCTTGGGCTTGTTTCTTTATCAGCTGCCAGGAATTAACTGTTTTCTGAAGACAAGTCCCAGGTCATAGGGCTGAGGTAATGGGAGCATGTATCATTAACAAATAGTGGATATCAGCACCACTGTGCTTACTGACACCTCTATACCTTTGGTTAAAGCCCTTCTCAGTTACTCTTTCCTTTCCTTTTTCTTCTTGCCTTTTGCTTTACTCTACTCTCATTTCTCCTCCTCTTCATTTTCTTTGATTTTCCTTCTTATCGTCTTTTTTCCTGGTTCTCTCTCATTATCCTTGTCTTGCATTCCTTCTCGTTTCTCCCTCCTCCCCACCTGTGAGTTTCTTTTGCTTCTTATCATCCTCAGCTGGCTCTGAACTCCAGGCAGATGTACATCCAGGAGATTTTTCCATTCCCAGCTCAGAAAAAAAGACAGACACAAAGCCCTTATTATTTCATATCCTTTGTCTCCCAGCCAGGGAAAGCTTCCTCCCCAAATACAGTCTACTTTACCATACTTTGAATCAATATGAAATGACTCAAGCCAAGAGACTCCCATATCTTCCCTTGGGAAAGATCATCCTATAACTTTACACAACTTGCTTTCAATTTTTCCTAATCCTTGGTTTAATATTTCCTATGCTCAGTTCAACCTATTACTCCTGGTTAGATTATCTGGGACCACCCTAAACCTTTCTGCTATTTCCTTAGTGTTTATTGCTTTCTAGGGTTTGAATGTATTTGCCACACTCTCATAGAGTAATGCTTTTGGCCTCTAAAACATTCTGTTTCATAACCACTACTCCATGAAACAGTTATTATTATTGCCATTTTTAAAATATGGGCTCTGAGACCTGAAGGGGTTAAGAAACTTGCATAAGATCACAGAGTTAGAAAGTAGTGGTGCTGAGATCCAGAACTAGATCTGCTTGATTCCAAGGTCAATGGTCTTTCCACAATACCCAAACAGGGCTCAGTGTAGGTTATGAAAAAAACTTACAAAAATACCTCTTTAGTTACTCGATTAAACTTATCTGGCCCAAACCTCACCTGGACCACTTGATTTTGGAGTATATGGGAAGCAGCATGCTATATTAGAAGAGCTCCTGGGCTACAGTTGTAGGTATGTAGATAGACTGTGTGCCAAGCATCGATCTAAGTACTTCATGTATACTAACTCATTTTGTTATCTGCATTTCACAGACTTAGAAACTGATGCAAGTTAAATAATACACAAGGTAACCCAGCTAGTGAGTGGCAGAATCAGTACCAAGCCCAGATAGTCCAACTTTTACAGCCTAAGGTCTCAACCACAATACTATCTTTTGCCAAACATCCTATGTAACATTGGTCCCACTGGTCCTGTTTCTTCTCTGGTCTTTACTTTCTCCATATATAAAATAAGTAGGCTAGATTGATCCAGAGATCTGAAAATAGTGTTTGCAGAATGCTGAGGTTCCACAGAAGTATCTCAGGGACCAGAGCAAATGAAGGAAAACATAGGGAAGGGGAGACAAACAAACAGTGCTCTAGGTCCTCAAACTTGCTTTCAAACCAGACTACATCTGCTTTCACCTGTTTTATGTATTGGATTTCCTCACTACAAAAATGTTTGGAAGCATGTTTAAATGATGAAGCAAATTGGTAGCAGAATGTTTTAGAGAATGGCAATTTCCTTCCTTGTCATTTTAGTGTTTACCTGTATTTAGCTTTTGTATTTATTCCCTCATTAGAGATCATTTATTTTAATGAACTTTATGATTGCTCCAAAACACTGCAAGCTTTGTGTAGGTTTCCACATGACTTCCTTTGTACCCTTTGCACTACCTTTTTCTCTGTCTTATCAGGAAATCAGCTCTAATCTTTCTACCTGATTTTCAGCCTCAGCACATTCCACTTTGATTTCCTAACCCAGTATCAATTAGTCCCAAGATTGTGAATTTTTTGAATTCCTAGGGACATAACAACATGATTTTTAGTGAGGTAAGCTGAAATATTTATTGGGTCAGGAGCTCAAAAGTTTTTGCTACTCTGCTGTGTTACAGCCTGGACTCAAGTTCATATTCATGTTTTTTATTATACTCAGATACTTCTGAGCACAAAGGATATGTTAAGGGTAGTCTAAACATGAGGCTATACAAGAACATAAGTTATTAAATGAAATAATGTGGGGAAAGGGAAATAGGTCAAAGTCCATCATCAGCTGTTTTATCTTGAATTATACCTAAAATCCTCATATTATATCTTTGCTTACATCTAACTGATGAGATTAGAAGGTCCTCCCATGTGTTGGGAGAGTAGACTCAGCTCTATTTGGGAATTTTTTAAGCCCTGTGACATTGAAGTCAGACATTTTATTAGCATTTTCATGAATTATAGACCTTACTTGGAGTAATCTCCATAAGCACCAGTTACATACCAATTCTCACAGAGCCTTATGGAGGAAAATAGATGAACCCATTTTGGAAAATTGGTGGCCATAATTTAATTTCATGACAAAAAAATAAGTTCACATGGTAAATTTATGGTCTATCTGTATTTTAAGTAATGATAAAATAATATATTCCACATCAGATGACTCCTTTGAAAGTTGCTGAATAACAAAGAAATGGATGAATTTCTCTGGATTACTATAGTATGATTGGTTAGATCATTTTGATTCATCTATCATGGCATGTTTAATATAAGAAAACCATATCATGAAGCCAGAGACAAGAAATAGCATGAACCTTTATTGTCATATGTGTAGATGAAGGATGATTAGACAGACAACAAAGTAAATGTATAGTATTTTGAAGGCCTTTCTAATCACCAGGATAACCTATTATCCATTACTTTTATTTCTTACCCATTGTGTCATTGGGCCTTCACAAATATTTTTTGGAAATGAATTACTGAGGTCTTATTCTTTCTGGTTCTGTGAAAGAAAAACCCTTTATCCGAGCCAAGTGAGAAAGAAATGGGAGGTTTCAATGCTCCTTGCTACTTTGCTTTTCCTAAAGAAATGTGAGAATTCTATGCTTACTCTAAGAAAGTCTAATTATCTGTTTTTTTCATCCATTGTTCCTTCAAAAGTAGTTACCTAACATAATATCTTTTTCTGAAATGCAAGGAAAACACAAAGAAGAAATGAAAGTACAGAGATTAGTCTAATAATTTAGAAAGAAGAAATTTTCTACTGGTTTCCTCAGGCCATGTGAAATAGAGTCTTTGAATCAGAAGCTGTGATAGATTGAGCTGTTAGCCTTTTGTAAACTTGATTATTTTTAATGCTTAATTTTTGCTTTATTTGCTCTCTTCCACTTTTCCTTTATTGTTAGTAATGTTTCTTTTCACAAATACAGTACTTCTCAGTTGTTAAAGGTATAAAGGCAAAGAGATTTTTTGTGTCCAACATTCATCTGAGAGGCATGGAGAATTTTCTTTCGATGTGAATTCAAAGAAAGCATACAAGGGAGAAAATATTGCAAGCTGTAGCCTACTATTTAGAAACTTCCTTCCCAGAATTTTTCTCTCCTCCAACTTTGGAAAATTTGTTTTATATAATTAAAGGAGTTATTTTCTTGGAAAACTCACCAAAGCTGTTACTGAACACCAAAGGATTAAACTGCTGTCTCTGCTTTTATTGGTAGATATTATTCTATACTACATTTGCAAAGATACTCTGTTCAACCAAAGGGAATGTATAAACTACTTCATGTTTGATACTGAGATAAGTTTTGTCCATTAGATTCACAATTATAGTTGATACTGTTACCATAAAAATACATACTGCTACTCCTCAGTTAAAGTTCAGCCTGTAAAGAAGAGAAAAATCCAGAGAAATGAGAATTTTAAAAATTGCTCTAAGACACAGGTTTTGGCTAAGAAGTTTTAGGACATAATAATTTAGAAGGCATCTACATTTTTTTCTTTTAATACTTGTGAAACCCATGAGTCTTTGCATGTCTTGGCAGACCAAATTAAGTTAAGTTTGCCTAACATTTATCCCTGTTAAAATGGAGTTAGTTTTATTTACATACAATACATAACGATGCCCAGAGTCTTGGCCCACAAGGATTCTATTCCTGAAAATTCTCTCTTGTGTTCACTCTGACTGGGCTGTATACACAGGGAGGAAAGTGGCCAGTGTGCCAAGAAAATGGGAACTGTGCCAAATTGCAGATTTCACAAAAAAGAAGACACAGCCATCAGCTGCTTGTTAACTCCAGAAATGGGCTAAAGACATGAGCAATTAGAACTTTGGACTTTTCATCTTGTTTACTTGGTCAGAAACTAAGATTTTGCTTATTGTGTTATTTAGGATTTTGACATAGTAAGTGGTAGTTTTTCATGAGCACTAGGCCCAAAGTGTTTGAAAACCTTTTTGTTATATCTGTAAGGCTAAATATTATATTATTTGCACTTATACCAAAATATGCCCAAATAATCTGTCCATATAAACTTGTAATGTTAGAGAGTTATTATGAACATTCCAGGACACATTTTTCTGAAAGCCTGTTCTATTTATGAGCATCTCTTAGAAAAATCTACACATAATGCCTACTTCTCCCCAAATCTAAAACAAAACAAATAATGAAGCATCAAGGGAGTATAAAATTGAATTGGCCAATGTATTTAATTCTGATTGTCTTTCCCACGGATGTTGAGCAACCCAACATTGCTGCCACATAGTGGCCTAAAGGGAAGAACAAGGGATTTGGAGAAAACGCACTTGAGTGCTCTGGATCACATTTGGCTGAGTGACCCTTTGGAAAGTTACTTGACTGATTTTAGCCTTATTTATCTTAACTATAAAATGGAGGAATAGAACTAATTCCATAGAGATGTGATGAGGATTAAATGAGATAATTTATAGAAATTTTATAGCACAAAATTGGTGCTCAATAATTAGTGGTTGTTCTGCAATATGGAAGAACCTTGAGGACATTATGCTAAGTGAAATAAGCCAGTCCCCTAAAGAAAAATACTGTATAATTTCACTATGAGGTTCTAAAGTAGTCAAACTCATAGAAAAAGAAAGAAGAATTGTGGTTGCCAGGGATTGGGAAAAGGGGGAAAGGGAGTTGTTGTTCAGTGAATACAGAGTTTCAATTTTATAAGATGAAAAATACATAGAGATCTGTTGCACAACAATGTGAATATAGTTAACACTACTGAACTGTTTACTTATAATAATTAAGATGAGTTTTATGTTATGTGGTTTTACCAAAATTAAAAGTTAGTTAATTAAACATTAATTAGTGGTTATCAATTATATCATGATAATTATGATTTTTTACTAAGATTGACATATTAGTCCTGAATTTGTTCTTTCTACTTATATGGACATGGTTTAAATATACAATGCAGACATTGGGGAATATGAAGTCATTTGGTGAGGAGTCATGGTAAAAAGAGAATGCATTTGCTATGCAAATGGAATGTTGAACCATTCATTTGTCACATGCATCATCCTAGTATGGGTTGTATGACTTGTTTTATGGGCACCACACAGAATTGGAATGATTATAATGGTACTGTTTCTAGCCAAATGTTTATAAGTCTGGAAGATTAATTTTTGACCTGTTGTTGGGTGGGTGGTAGCAAGACTGTCTAACTAAATATACAATCTAAAGTAGTGCTGTCCAACAGAACTTTTGTGATGATAGAAATGTTCTGTATTGTGCCATCCAATGTGGTGGCCAGTGTCCACATGTGGCTATTGGGCACTTTAAATGTTGCTAGTGTGATTTAGGAACCAAATTATTATAATTTTATTTAATTTTAATTTAAATGCCCTCATGTGACTAGTGGCTGTTATATTAGGCAGTGCAGATCTAGAGGTTAATGTCTAAAATATATGAGGAATTCATATAATTCAATATCAAAAAGCAAATAACCCTATTAAAAATAGGCAAAGAACCTGAATAGACATTAATCAAAAGAAAGAATACAAATGGCCAACAGGTATATGAAAAAATACTCAAAATCACTAATCATGAGGGAAATGCAAATCAAATCCACAATGAGATATCACCTTACATCTGTTAGGAAGACTATTACCAAAACATCAAAAGACAAGTGTTGGCAAGGATGTGAAGAAAAGAGAAACCTTGTATACTGTTGGTGGGAATATAAATTGGTACAGCCATCATGGAAAATAATAAAGAGCTTCCTCAAAAAATTAAAACAGAACTACCATATTATCCAGCAATCCAACTTCTGGGTATATATCTAAAGGATATAAAATCAGTATCTCAAAGGTATACCTGCACTCCCATGTTCATTACAGCATTATTCATAATAGGCAAGATATGAAACAACCTAAGTGTCCATTGATGGATGATAAAGAAAATTTGATATACATATGGACACATACATATATATATGCATACATGCACATAATGGAATACTATGCGACCCTACAAAAGAAGAACCTGCCATTTGCAACAACATGGATCAACACAGACGGCACAGAAAGTGAAATAAGCCAGACACAGAAAGACAAACACTGCATGATCTCACTTATACATGAAATCTAAGAAAGTTGAACCCATAGAAACAGAGAATAGAATGGTGGTTACCAAGGACTGGAGTTGAGTGGAGTGGAGAGATATTGTTTAAAAGGTACAGACTTTCATTTATAGGTGAATAAGTTCTGGAGATCTAGCATAAATCACAGTGACTATAGTTAATAATAATGTATTTGTATACTTGAAATTTACTAAGAGAGTAGATCTTAAGTGTTCTCATCGCAGAAACAGAGACAAAAACAGAAAAAAAAACCCAGTAATTCTGTGAGGTGATGGATATGTTAATTCACTGGATTTTGGTAATTATTTCACAATGTGTACATATTACAAACCATCACATTGTACACCTTAAATATAGAACAATTTTTGTCAAACATACCTTTGTAAAACTGAATGGAAAAAAGTCCTCTGAAGTCAACTAAAGCAGAAAAATTCAAGTAGTTATCCTAGGTCTAACAATACAAGTTGCAAACTCTAATACACAGGGATTAAGAAAGTAATATAGGTGAAAAAGGCAATCCAGGAAGGAAAAAATACCCAATCTAAAGGAGGCAGCTACTACTTATTTCCTGCCAATTGCTACCATGTGGGAATGCAAGCCCAGGATTGTCAAATCTTCTGGTTTTCAAAAAAAATACACATTGAATTTTTAAATGTTAAATTTCCCAATTTAAAAAATATTGGCTGAATTTTAAACACCGCACAAGCCAAACAAAACACGTATGTAGCCTGAATCAGACACTTAATTTGTGTTCACTATAGACAATGCTCAGCATCCGGGAGGTAAGCTACAGGCCACTATTTATCAGTGTAGATGCTAAGAACAAAATTAGTAGTACAGACTATAAGATCAGAGAGGTCACCACAGCGGGCTGGTAGTGGTTTTGAATATTAGAAAAAAAAATTTAGAGAAGGTGTGGTATGATCTGAGCATTGAAATTTGATAAACATATGTAGATTGGAGAGAAGAAGGGGAATAAGAGAAATGCAGGTCAGGGAGCAGATATAACATAAGTAAAAATGTGAAGGCAGATATGCACATGACATATTTTGATAATAAGTAGAAGACCTGACTTCAATGGAGGATTCATGCTGGGGAAAAAAGTAAGAGATTACTGGGACCCAATTGCTGAAAAGCTTGAATTCTAAGCTACATAGTCTTTTCAGAATATGTTAACAAATAACCTTAATCTAGGGCGAATCTTACCAAATAAATTCTACTGACCTGCTGCCTTTAGCCTCCAACTAAAATCATTGCCAATTTGAGTTTCCCAGGACTTTTTGTGATATCCATACAAGCAACATTCTATATGTAAATTTCTTTATCAAGAACTTTGAGAATTGTGCTGCTATAAACTTTCAAGTGCAAAGATGTGAAAAAAACCCAAGTGCCTGTGTAACCAAAGTGTTTGTACCCCGGTAATACTTTGAAATGAAAAATTAAATTAAAATGTTAAAAAAGAAGTATATTACAACGAAAAAAGAACTTTGGGAAATAAATGGAAAACTATGTAATATGTGATTATAGAGACAATTATGGGACTTCTGTCCCTGTACACATGAATGTGAAGGAACTACCAATGAAAAATACCATAGGGTTCACTCCCCCACCAACCTCCACTCTCCACCTGCCCACCTGACCCCCTCATCATCACTTCTCCCCTTTCCTCCCATATAACCAATGGGCTCAGCTTCTACAGCAATATTTGCATAATATTTGTGTCCTGGAAGGATGAGAAAACATGTTTGGATTAATAATGTCCCCTTAGAGAAAAGCATACTTGAATTATAACTACATTCTGGGGAAAGTGTTGGAAATCACCCCTGATTGCCATAAACAAGACTTACATCAATGTTTCTGCTTGACTTTTTCACAGAAGAAATAATGCCTTTCTGTGAATGCACAGTGAACAAACTTTCTTGGAAGGGAAATGAGTAAGGGAGTGTCTCCATAAAACATAATGGTGGAGCTCTTGCTGTTCAATAATGGTCCTTATAATGAATCATAAAAATGCAAGATGTAAAGGGTATGTGTGGCTGAATTCTAAACCCTAATGACAAATGGAGTTGATTCCTCCTCTAACAAATTTGGAGTGTCTGGATTATATCTTTTCTTTACCCTGTCTAGCTCATTAGCTAAAATTTCAAAAATAAAATGAGTCGGTTCTTCTTAGCTTGAAAGCAAAGACAACATTCTGTTTTGCAGAAATTCCTTCACAGTAGTTAACTTCTCTTGATGTCTCTCATCTGCCATATTTAAAAGTTATCACATTTCTAAAAAAATAAATAAAAGTTATCACATTTCTGAGGAAGGCCACTTCGTAGCCTTGGATAGCAATGTCACCAGCTTCCTTTTAACTCTGGTCACACAACCTGGAATGGGCTCAAATGGTTCATAGGTGGTATCTTGAGCTAACGAGAGTATGTTAGCAAAACACTGAGGGAGCTCTCCAAGAATAGGCATTATTCTCTTAATTTGCAATATTGTTGAAGTTGACTTTAAGGTGTTGGGGCTGAGCCCATTGTTTTATACTACTTTGGGCCTACTTCTGAGGCAGTTTCAGTAGATTGGTTTCACTAGCCTCAAATGAAAATCACCTTTTCCTGCTGCCCACTCATGGGACTGAGATAGGTGTGGTGTATTGGAAGAGGGAAAATAAAAATGAAGGACATATTTTTTTTATTTTTTTTATTTCAGCATATTATGGGGGTACAAATATTACGGTTATGTATATTGCCCATGCAATGAAGGACATTAATTGGTCATATCATCTGTGGTTCTTTATTTCTGTCCCAGGGTATAATCACCTTTTTGCTTACCTATTCTTATAGAAACAGAGAGAGAAAGGAAGAATGATTGAGTCCTCAGCTAGAGAATAATGGAAACAGAAAATAAAGATATCACTAAATTGGTAAGGGACCATCTACAGATACCAATGTTGTTGGAAGTGAACAATATCTCAAATATTCCAGTACATTCCTGGAAATGTATTACATAATTTGAAGTACAAAATGACATTTTAGGAGTTTGAGAAAATTCAAGAAAGTGCTTAACTTGGTCTGTCTGAATCAAGAAGCCATCCCAAACATAAGCAGAATAGGTATATACCTATGTGGACGGATGTGAAGACCACAGCTCCATACTTGCCTCCAAATATTTCCTTTCACTATCATATCATTTCCTCCTCTGTTACCAGACTCAAGTCCTCATAATTTTTTTATTTATTTTAATTTCAGCATATTATAGGGGTACAAATGTTCAAGATACATATATTGCCTTTACACCACCTGAGTCACAGCTACAAACCTGATCATCCCCCAGACAGTGCACACCACACCCATTAGGTATGACTATACCCATACTCTCCTCCCCCTCCCACCTACCCGAAACCCGATGAATGTTACTTTCCATATGTGCACAGTAGTGTTGGTCAATTAGTACCAATTTAATGGTGAGTACATGTGGTGTTTGTTTTTCTATTCTTATAATACTTCACTTAGAAAAATGGGTTCCAGCTCCATCCAGGATATTACAGTAGGTAGTTCATCATTTTTTATGGCTGAGTAGTACTCCATAGTGTACATATAACACATTTTACTAATACACTCATGCATTGATGGGCACTTGGGTTGTTTCCACATCTTCACAATTGTGAATTGTGCTGCTATAAACATTCGAGTGCGGATAGCTTTTTTATAGAGTGTCTTTTGTTATTTTGGGTAGATGCCCAATAATGGGATTGCTGGATCAAATGGTAGATCTACCTGTATCACTTTAAGTTATCTCCATATTTCTTTTCACAGAGGTTGCACTGGTTTGCAGTCCCACCAGCAGTGTAGGTGTGTTCCTATCTCTCCACATCCACGCCAACATTTGTTGTTTGGGGACTTTTTGATAAAGGCCGTTCTCACTGGAGATCAGTGATATCTCATTGTGGTTTTGATTTGCATTTCCCTGATGATTAGAGATGTTGAGCATTTTTTATATGTTTGTTGGCCATTATTCTGTCTTCTTTTGAAAAGTTTCTGTTCATGTCCTTTGCCCACTTTTTGATAGGGTTGTTTGATTTTTTCTTGCTGATTTTCCTGAGTTCTAAATAGATTCTAGTTATCAGCCCTTGATCAGATGTGTAACATGCGAATATTTTCTCCCATTATGTAGGTTGTCTGCTTTCATGATAATTTCCTTGGCTGTGCAGAAGTTTTTAATTTGATATGGTCAAACTTTTCAAAGAAGATAGAGTAATGGCCAAGAAACATATGAAAAAATGCTTCATATCTCTAATCACCAGGGAAATGCAAATCAAAACTACAATGAGATATCACTTAACCCCAGAGAGAATGGAACTACAAAAGACCCGGATAGACAAAGCTATCCTTAGCAAAAAGAATAAAGCTGCAGACATAACACTATTTGACTTCAAAATATACTACAATGCTATGGCATGGTATTGGTATATAAAAACCAAAATAGCATGGTATAAAACACTGGAAAAGAATAGAGAACCCAGAAATATATTTTATGTATTTACAGCCAGCTGATTTTCAACAAAAGTGTGAATAATGTACATTGGGGAAAGAACAGCCTCTTCAATAAATGGTGCTGAGAAAACTGGATATTCATACACAGAAGAATGAAACTAGACGCCTGTCTCTTACCATACACAAACATCAAGTCAAAATCGATTCAAGACTTGTATGCAACACTCCAAACTATAAAACTATTAAAAGAAACTATTAGAAGAAAATACCTCAGGACATTGGTCTAGCAAAGATTTTATGAATGACACCTCAAAAACATGGGCAACAAAACAAAACAAAAGTAGACAAATGGACTATATCAAACTATAAAGCTTCACACAGGAAAGGAAACAATCAACGGAGTGAAGAGACAATCTATAGAATAAGATAAAATATTTATAAACTATTCGTCCAACAAGGGACTAATATCCAGAATATACAGGGAACTCAAACAACAATAAAACAAAAAACCCCATTAAAAATGGGCAAAGGTTATGAATAGACTTTTCTCAAAAGAACACATTCAAATGGCCAACAAATATATGAAAAAATGCTCAATGTCACTAATCATCAGGAAAATACAAACCAAAATTATAGTGAAATATCTTACCCTTGTTAGAATAGCTATTATCAGAGGGACCAAAAACATGCTGGGGAAGATGCAGAGAAAAGGGAACTCTTATACACTATTGGTGGGAATGTAAATTAGTATAGCCATTATGGAAAACAACATGGAGGTTTCTCAAAAAAAAAAATCTAAAAATTGAACTAACATAGGATGTGGCAATCCCACCACTGGGTATTTCCCCAAAGGAAAGAAAATCAATATATCAAAGGAATACTAAACCCACATATTTATTGCAGCACTATTCACAATAGCTTAGATGTGAAATCAACCTCAGTGTCCATCAATGGATGAATGGATAAAGAAAGTGTGGTATATACACAAAATAAAATAATAGATAGCCATAAATACAACTGAAATTCTTGTCACTTGCAGCAACATGGATGGAACTTGAGGTCATTATGTTAAGTGAAATAAGCCAGGCACGGAAAGACAAATATCAGCAGATTTCATTGAGGTAGAGGGTAGAATGATGGTTACCAAGGGCTGGGAAGGTGGGGAGGGGAATGAAGAGAGGTTGGTAATAGGTACAAACCTACAGTTAGATAGAAGGAATAAGTTCTAGTGTTTGATAGCACAGTAGAGTGAATATAGTTGACAATAACTTATTGTATATTTCAAAATTGGTAGAAGATGAGATATAAAATATTCCCAATATAAATGTTTGGGGTGATGGATACACTAATTAATCTGATTTGATCATTATACATTGTATGTATATATGAAAATATCAGGGAAGGTTCACGATGGCGGATTAGAACCAGCCTGCACATGCTGCTTTCATGGAGATAATTGAAAGTGGAGAGTAGATATTCACCTTTGGATTGATCATCTAAGAAAGAGCATTGTAAATCAACAGAGAGGTGATGGGAGGTACCCAAAGTCAAGGAGAGGGAAGTCGAATGACCTGTTCAACAGGATGAGAGGTGCCTGAGAAAGGAGCCTTTGCATGGGGAAGGGACAGAGGAGAGAACTCCAGAGCTCCACACTTCCCCCATGGACACTGCAATCAGAGCGGTGAGAGTACACCTCCACTACAGCAGGCCTCCAGACTTACACAGGGAGCTGACTGGAGACTGTGCAGCACCATAGCTTCAGAAAGAAGGGACAGCAGTCCCTCTGGGCTTCGAACCCTGGGTGCTGTGGCTGGCACTATTTTGAGGTCCCAGCCTCAGAGTGCTGCATCTACCTAGGGATCAGATCCTTTGTTGATGCTTCCCCACTTCCCCTGACAGACTAGGGAGAGAACAGGGAGGTCAGGAACACTCCTGTGCTCCATGGACAGGTGCCATGCACCCCCACTACTGCCAGAGGACCTGTGCAGAGCAGGTCCCCATGAACCCATTGACCACTGCTCCCACCTGGGCAACACTGCCCAGCCACAGCTGCTGCAGGATCCAAGCATACAGCATACCTTTATTCCCAGGTGCCTGCCACTGCTGTCTGTGAAATTCAACTGCTGCCACTGATGCCTAGGTAGTGCTGCCACTGAGAGACCTGGGCAGGGTGAATGCTCCTGCCATTGTGCACTGACAACCCGCCATCACTGCCAGGCCTGGACAGAGCAAGTGTTCACACTGCTGCACACCAATAGCCCGCCACCACTGACAGACATGGGCAAGGCAAATGCTTACACTGGCACACCTGCCACATGTGCTGACCACCTATGACAATCACAGGGAAATGGGGAGATGCAGGAGCACAACAGTGTTGAGGGCTCACAGTGCATCCTCCCCCTCTCCTAACTGTAAATCTTTCAGAGTAGAACTCAAACATGCCATCCAGGGACATCTCCCTCTTTTAACTGAGCAACAGATTTCACAACAGATGAGAAAAGGTGTACCACAAAGCTTTCCTTTGCTTAAAGATTTCACATGAGAAAAAAAACAGCAGAAGAGCTCTGGAAACATGAAAAAAGGCTGTTTTGACACCCCTAGAGGATCACAATACTTCTCCAGCAATTGACTCCAACTAAAAGAAAATTTTAGAAATGTCAGATATGGAATTCAGAATATGGATAGCAAGTAAGATCAATGAGATTTATGAGAAAGGTGAAAACAAACATAAAGAAACCAAAAAAAAAATAATTCAGGACAAGAATGAAAAATTCACTAAAGATATAGATAATACAATAAAAAATACAAAAAGACTTCTTGACATGAAAGAGTCATTTAGGGAATCTCACAATATGGTAGAAAGTTTTAATAACAAACTACACCAAGCAGAAGAAAGAATTTCAGAGCTTGAATATAAGGCTTTTGAATTAAGCTGGTCAGTCAAAAATGAATAAAAAATAATCAGAAGAATGAAAGATCTCTTCAAGAAATATGGAACTATGTAACGCAAACAAATACAATAATCATAGGTATCCCTAAGGGAGAAGAAGAAAAAGCAAAAAGCATGGAAAACCTATTTGAGAGAATACTTGAGGAAAACTTCTCTGGTATCACCAGAGAGCCAGATATAAGAAGGTCATCGAACACCTGGAAGACTCATGACAAACAAGACATCACCAAGGCACATAGTCATCAGTCTGGCCAAAGTCAAAGTGAAGGAGAAAATCCTACAAGCTTAAAGAGAAAAGCATCAAGTAAATTACAAAGGAAAACCTATCAGACTAATGGTAGACTTCTCAAAAGAAACCTTACAAGCCAGAAGAGATTGGGGTACCATTTTTAGTCTTCTTAACCAGAATAACTGCCAGATAAGAATTTTGTTCCCTGCAAAACTAAGTATCATAAATGAAGGAAAAATAAAGTCTTTCTGAGACAAGCAAACACTAAGAGAATGTGTCACCACTAGGCCTACCCTACAAGAAATGATTAAAAGTGTTCTATATGTCAAAAAGAACAATTTAAACCCACCAGTGTAAAAACACCCCAAAGTTAAAACTCACAGCTCTTATAAAACAGTAACATAAGGGAGAAAACAAAGCAACCAGGTAATATACAATATAATGACCAGAACAGGATCTCACATATCAATACTAATATTGAATGTAAATGCTCTTAATCCCCCACTTAAAAGATATAGATTGGCTGAATGAATAAAAAAAAACAACCCAAATATATGCCTTCTCCAAGAAACCCATTCAATTCATAAAGATGCTCATAGACTCAAGGTAAAGGAGTGGAAAAAGATATTCCAGGCAAATGAAAACCAAAAGTGAGCAGTAGTAGCTATTCTCATATCAGATAAAATAGACTTTAAATCAACAATGGCAAAAAAAAGACAAAGATGGTCATTATAAAATCACAAAGGGATCAATTCAACAAGAAGATATATCAATCCTAAATATATATGCACCTAACACAAGGGCTCCCAGAATCATAAAACAAATTCTACTAGATCTAAGGGAAAAAATAAACAGCAAGATTATAATAGTCATGGACTTCAACATATCACTGACAGAACTAGATAGATCATCAAGGCAGATAATCGATAAAGAAACACTGGACTAGGGGGACAAAAATGGCAGAGTAAAGGTTATCACCTGGATTCCTCCTCCCAGAGAAAGAGGCGTGGATCTTGTTCTGCTACACACAAGTGGATCACTCCCCTGAAAGAACAGCATTGTGAATCAGCAGAGAAACAGCGTGGGACACACAAAATAGGAAAAAAAAAGTGAACAGGAGATGGGATCATGAAATCTAGAGAGTGCAAGACAAAAAATAGAGAATAGAGTATGGGACGGCTGCACCTGCCTGGCCAGTGAGTGCAGTGGGATCTGACCCACAGGAGAATGCCCTGCTTCCCCACTGACCTCCAAACCCAC
This sequence comes from Cheirogaleus medius, assembly GCA_008086735.1. NCBI lineage: Eukaryota > Metazoa > Chordata > Mammalia > Primates > Cheirogaleidae > Cheirogaleus > Cheirogaleus medius. The sequence continues at coordinate 1,692,085 of VBSM01000568.1, forward strand.
TCAGACAAGGACCTGCCTGAAGTCAGTGCAAAATTGTGGCAGGAGACTTTGGGCTTTGTGCAGAAGAGAATAGCAGGAAGCATCATGAACTTCCTGGAGCTCTGTGCCAGGATTGCACTTGGCAGGGGAGAGACTGGTCTGAGTTACCACTTGAGGAAGTTAGGAGACAGGTAACTTGCCTCTAGCAGCTAGCGGGTCCAGAACAATAGAGGTGAACACTAAGTAGGGGACCCTAACCTGGAAACCGCTGCTGGAGAATGGGCTGATCAGGGTGGGTCAGAAAGAGGAAGAGCTCCTGATGGTCAGGTGTGAGATTGCAGGCAGGTGACATAAAAGAGATAAGGGGACTTCCTGATGACTCAGCTCCCCAGTCCGGCACCTGCCAACTCCTGAACCGAGCCATTGCCCCCAGTGCTAGCACTCTGCAGGTGGGTCGTCGCCATTTTTGGAATCCACAACCTAAATGATGTGGTGCACTTTGGTGTCAGGCAGCTCCCTTCTCCCAGCCTGGGGACACTCACGACAAGCTCTGCCCTTACATGACCTATGGTCAACTAGCCAGGCCTGTTTTGATCGGTTAATTCCGAATACTTCCCAGTTGTGGGAGGCTAACACCTGCAGGATTTACAGGCAATGGGCACACTGGGGCACCACCCCCTTCCCCTAGCCAGCAAATATCATGCTGACATTTGTAGGCTCCAATCCTGGAGGTAGAAAGAGACAAGAAAAGATACTTTCCCTCTGCGACTAGTGTGAATCCGTGGGGCCTTGGCAGAGATCAATAGTTGACAGACCAGTGACTTTAGCTCATCTGACTGGTTTAGGTCATCCAGTAGAATCATAACTCTGGGCTAGATTTCTGCATCTGGTAGGCTGCCAAAAGTGGGGTCCATGGTCAGGGAAAAAAATCCTGGCAAGAGGCCACAATAGGCTCCCCAAGTAATCCATCTCATCAAGAGCAACCTCCCAACTGTGGTAGAAGAACCCTGAACAACATATTAGTGGCTCTCCCTAGTGGAGGATCAAGCAACCACAGAAGTGCACACATCAAGGCAGGTAGGCAGCAGCTGTGACCTGCCTTGCTCCTAAACAGCATCTACTGGAACAGAGCCTAAACAGGGCATGTTACTTTCCAAATGAAAACTGTAAGGCGGGAAGCAATGGCTGATCCAGATGGGAAGGAGTCAGGAATAGAACTCTGGAAGTATGAAGAATCAAATGGAAAACACCCCCCCAAAGTGGAACACCAGCTCTCTAGCAATGGACATTAACCAAATTCAGAGCACTAAAATGACAGAAGAATTTTGAACATGGATTGCAAGAAAACTCAATGATATGCAAGAAAAAATGGATAACCATCACAAAGAAACCACACAAAAAATTCAGGATTTGGAAGAAAAATTCACTAAAAAATTTGAAATATTAAAGAAAAATCAAACTGAACTCCTGGAAATGAAGAATTTATTCAGGGAACTACAAAGCACAGCAGAAAGCCTCAAAGAACAGGGTAAATCAAACAGAAGAAAGAATCTCAGGGATTGAAGATAACACCTTTCAATTAAATAAGTCAGTCCCAGAGATAGAGCAGAGAAATAAGAGAAAAGAGCAAAGCCTACAAGAAATGTGCTGAAGCCTAATGTGATAGTTATGGGCATCCCTGAGGGTGAAGAAAAAAATACACTAGGGTTGGATAAGCTTTTTAAAGATGAAATAGAAGAAAACTTCCCAGGCCTCACTAAAAATCTTGATATCCAGGTACAAGAAGCTCAAAGGACTCCTGGGAGATTCAGGGCAAACAGGAAGACACCATGACATGCAGTCATCAGACTGACCAAAATATCCACTAAAGAGGCCCTCCTACGAGCTGTAAGGCAAAAGAAGCAAGTAACATACAAAGGAAAGCCCATGCGAATAATGCCAAACTTCTCAACTGAAACCTTACAAGCAAGAAGAGATGGGGGCCCCATTCTCACACTTCTCAAACAGAATAATGCCCAGCCTAGAATTTATACCCTGCAAAACTAAGTTTTGTATATGAAGGAGAAATAAAGACCTTCTCAGACAAGCAAAGACTGAGGGAATTCATCAAGACAAGACTTACCCTCCAGGAAGTACTCAATACAGTATTACACACGGATCAGCACAATAAATGCTCATGAATGTAAAATCATCCAAAAGCCAAAGGTCAAAGTCCAGATACCACAATGGCTCAAGAGAGAAAACAAAGCAACAAAGTTCAACCCAACAGGATGTATAGAAATTTGCCCCACTTATCAGTTCTCTTAATAAATGTGAATGGTCTGAATTGTGCACTCAAGCAACATAGGCTGGCTGAATGGATAAATACACACAAGACAATTATCTTCTGTCTTCAGGAAACACATCTAAGCTGCAACGATGCATTCAGACTCAGGGTGAAAAGGTGGGAAATAATATTTCAAGCAATGGAAACCAAAAGAGGGCTGGCATGGCAGTTTTGATTTCAGATAACTTAGTCATTAAATCAACAAAAGTAACGAAACACAATGAGGATCACTATATAATGGTAAAGGGTACAGTTCAACAAGAAGACATAACAATTCTAACTATGCATGCACCCAACTTAGGTGCTCCCAGATTCATAAAGCAAACTCTACTTAACTGAAACAAATTGATAAACAGCAACACCATAATAGCCGGAGACTTCAACAACCAACTGACAGCACAGGACAGGTACTCCAAACAGAAAATTAACAAAGAAATAATGGACTTAAACAGAACGCTAGAAGAAATGGGCCTGACTGACATTTACAGAACATTCTACCCAAAAATGACTGAATACACATTCTTCTCATCAGCTCATGGGACATTCTCTAAGATTGATCATATCTTAGGACACAAAGCATGTCTCAAAAAATTTAAAAATATAGAAATTATACCATGTATCTTCTCAGATCACAGTGGGATAAAATTAAAAATCAACCCTAATAGAACTCTCATCTCTACACAAAGTTTTGGAAACAACAATCTTCTGCTGAACGATTATTTCATAAACAAGGAAATCAAGATAGAAATCAAAAGATTCTTTGAACTTAAAGACAAAGGAGATACAAGTTTTCAAAATCTGTAGGACAGAGCTAAAGCAGTGCTTAGAGGGAAGTTTATTTCCATAAATACCTATATCCAAAAGACAGGGAGATCATAAATAGATAATCTAATGAATCATCTCAAAGAACTGGAAAAGGATGAACAGTCCGACCCCAAACCCAGCAGAAGAAGTGAAATTAATAAGATTAATTCAGAACTAAATGAAATTGATAAGAACACTATACAAAAGATTAATAAAACAAAAAGTTGGTTCTTTGAAAAAATAAACAAAGTTGACATGCCTTTGGCTAGACTAATGAAAAGCAGAAAAGAAGGAACTCTAATAAGCTCCATCAGGAAAATAAAGGAGAAAGTACAACTGATGCCATGGAGATACAAAATACAATCTAGCAATACTCTAAAAACATTTATGCACATAAACTGGAAAATGTGGAATAAATGGACAAATTCTTAGAAACACATAGCCTCCCTAGGCTCAACCAAGAATAAATAGAATTCTTGAACAGACCAATATCAAGTACCAGAATTGAAACAGCAATAAAAAACCTTCCTAAAAAAAAAAGTCTGGGTCCAGATGTTTTCACACTTGAATTTCACCATACCTACAAAGAAGAACTGGTTCCTATCCTGTAGAAATTATGTCACAACATGGAGAAGGAAGTAATCCTCCCAAACACATTTTATGAAGCTAACATCACCCTGATACTGAGACCAGGAAAGGATGCAACAAAAACGAAAACTACAGACCAATATCCCTTGTCAATATACATGCAAAAATTTTCAACAAAATCCTAGCAAACCAAATTCAGGTGCTTATCAAAAAAGTAATCCATCATGACCAAGTGGGCTTCATCCCACAGATGCAGGGATGGTTGAACATATGCAAATCTATAAATGTAATTCACCACATAAATAGAAGCAGAAACAAAGATCATATGATCCTCTTGATAGATGCAGAAAAAGCATTTGACAAAATTCAACACCCTTTTATGATAAGAATGCTTAACAAAATAGGCATAAGACGGGGCTTACCTAAAAATGATACAAGCCATATATGACAAACTCACAGCCAACATCATACTGAATGGGGAAAACCAAAAGCATTCCTGCTTAGAACTGGAACCAGACAAGGTTTCCCACTCTCACCGCTCCTATTCAATATACTGCTGGAAGTTCTAGCCAGAGCAATCAGACAGGAGAAGCAAGGGCATCTATATGGGGGCAGAAGAAGTCAAACTATCTCTCTTTGCTGACGATATTATCTTATACCTAGAAAACCCCAAAGGTTCTGCCATGTGACTACCGGAATTGATAAACAAACTCAGCAAAGTCTCAGGTTACAAAATCAATGTATAGAGATCAATAGCATTCCTATACACAAACAGCAGTCAAACTGAGAACCAAATCAAAGACTCAATACACTTCACAAGAGCAACAAAGAAAATTAAGTACTTCGAATACATTTAACTAAGGAGGTAAAAGACCTATACAGGGGGAACTATGAAACACTGAGAGAGGAAACACCAGAGGATGTAAACAGGTGGAAACCCATACCATGCTCATGGATTGACAGAATCTACATTGTTAAAATGTCTATGCTACCCAAAGTGATCTTTCGCAGATAAAGAAAATATAATTTTACACTTCGTTTGGAACCAGAGAAGACCCTGTATAGCAAAAGCAATCCTAGGCAAAAAGCACGAAATGGGAGGCATCGATTTACCAGACTTCAAACTATACTATATGGCTATAGTATCTAAAACTGCATGGTACTTGCACAAGAACAGGAACACAGGCCAATGGAACAGAACTGAGAATCTAGATATAAAACCATCCTCATATACCCATCTAATCTTTGACAAAGCATAAAAAACATACACTGGGGAAAAGAATCTTTATTCAATAAGTGTTGCTAGGAAAACTGGATAACCATATGTAGAAGACTGAAATAGGATCTGCACCTTTCACCTCTCACAAAAATCAACTCACAGTGGATAACAGACTTAAATCTAAGGCATGAAACTATAAGAATTCTGGAAGAAAACATTGGAATTACTCTTCTAGACATTGGTCTAGGCAAAGAATTTATGAAGAAGATCCCAAAGGCAATCACAGTAACATCAAAAATAAATAAATGGGACGTGACCAAATTATGAAGCTTCTGCACAGCCAAAAAAAATATCAGAAGAGCAGACAACCTATAGAATGGGAGAAAATATTCACATGCTACACATCTGATAAAGGGATCATAACTAGAATCCATTTAGAACTCTGGAAAGTGAGCAAGAAAAAATCAAACAACCCTATCAAAAAGTGGGCAAAGGACATGAAGAGAAACTTGCCAAAAGAAGACAGAGTAATGGCCAACACACACATGACAAAATGCTCAACAACTCTAATCATCAGGGAAATGCAAACCAAAACCACAATGAGATACCACTTATTTCCAATGAGAATGGCCTTTATAAAAAGTCCCAAAACAATAAATGTTGGCATGGATCGGAGAGATAGGAACACTCATACATTGCTGGTGGGACTGTAAACTAGTTCAACCTCTGTGGAAATCAATATGGAGATACCTCAAAGAGATACAAGTAGAACTACCATTTGATCCAGCAATCCCATTACTGGGCATCTACCCAAAAGAACAAAAGACACTCTATAAAAAATACATCTGCACTCGAATGTTTATAGCAGCACAATTCACAATTGTAAAGATGTGGAAACAACCCAAGTGCCCATCAGTACATGAGTGGATTAATAAAATGTGGTATATGTATACCATGGAGTACTATTCAGCTATAGGAAACAATGGTGATATAGCTCCTCTTGTATTATCCTGGCTAGAGCTGGAACCCATTCTACTAAGTGAAGTATCCCAAGAATGGAAAAATAAGCACCACATGTACTCACAATCAAATTGGTATTAACTGATCAACACCTAAGTGCACATATAGGAATAACATTTATTCGGTGTTGGGCAGATGGGAGGGGAGAGGTGGGGATGTTTATATACAAACATAATGAGTGTGATGTGCACTGTCTGGAGGATGGACAGGATTGAATCTCTGACTCGGGGAGGGGGGCAAGGGCAATATACGTAACCTAAACATTTGTACCCCCATAATATGCTGAAATAAAAAATAAATAACAACAACAACAACAACTAAAACATACTATGTATCTTCTCAGACCACAGTCGATTAAAACTAAAAATCAATTCCAAGAGGAACTGTCAAAACTACTACACACAAATACATGGATATTAAATAATATACTGCTGAATGATCATTTGGTCACTGACAATCTCAAAATGAAAATCAAAGAAGTATCACAAGAATGGAAAAAGAAGCACCACATGTACTCACCATCAAACTGGTTTTAACTGATCAACACTTAAGTGTACATAAAATAATAACATTCACTGGGTGTCGGGCAGATGAAGGGAGGAGGAGGGGATGTGTATATACACACCTAATGGTTGCAATTCGTACTGTCTGCTCGATGGATACTCTTGAAGTTCTGACTCAGGTGGGGCAAAGGCAATATATGTAACCTAAACATTTGTACCCCTGTAATAAGCTGAAATAAAAAAAATAAAAATAATTTTTGAATCAAATGACAAAAGTAATCCAAGCTTCCAAAATCTCTGGGATACAGAAAAAGCAGCGTTAAGTGGAAAGTTCATAACCTGAAATGCCTACAACAAAAAGAAAGAAAGATCACAAATTAAAAACCTAATATCAGATCTCAAGGTACTATTAAAATATGAAGAAACCAAACCCAAAGCTAGCAGAAGAAAAGAATTAACAAAGATCAGAACAGAACCAAATGAAATAGAAACTAAAAAGAAATACAAAGGATCAATGAAACAAAAAGTTGTTTCTTTGAAAAGATAAACAAAATTGATAGACCACTAGCTAGATTAACCAGAAATAGAAGAGAAAGGACCCAAGTAAGCTCTATCAGAAATGGAAAAGTAAACATGACAACTGATACCACAATTCAAAATATTATCCTTGAATACTATGAAAACCTTTACACACACACACACTAGAAAACCTAGAGGAGATGGATAAATTTTGGCAAACACGCAAACTCCAAAGCCTGAATCAGGAAGAAATAGAAATCCTGAACGGATCAATAACAAGTGGCAAGATTGAAATAGTAATACAAAATCTTCCAACAAAAAATAGCCCTAGCCCAGACAGATTCACAGCTGAATTCTACCAAACCTACAAAGAAGAACTGGCACCCATTTTACTGAAACTGTTCCATAACACTGAGAAAAAGGGAACCCTCATTAACTCATCCTATGAGGCCAGTATCACCGTGACACCAAAGCCAGGAAATGAAACAACAACAACAACAACAAAAACTACAGACCAATATTCCTGATGAACATGCATACTAAAATCCTCAACAAAATACTAGCAAATCAAATTTTGTAATATAGAACCTAGAAATAAAACCATATAGCTATGACCAACTGAATTTTGACAAAGCATACAAAAACATACACTGAAGAAAGGACTCCCTAGTTAATAAATGGTATTAGGAAAATTAGATAGCTACATGCAGAAGTATGAAACTGGATCCCTATCTCTTACCATATACAAAAATTAACTCAAGATGGATTAAAGACCTAAATGTAAGACCTGAAACCCTAAAAATTTTGGAAGAAACCATAGGAAAAACTCTTCTAGACATTGGCCTACGCATAGAATCTATGACTAGGATCCCAAAGGAAAACAGGGAAACAACAAAAATAAATAAATGCAACTTAATTAATCTGAAAAGTTTCTGCACAGCCAAAGAAATAGCCAACAGAGTAAATAGACAACTCACAGAATGGGAGAAAATATTCACAAACTATACATCTGACAAAGGTTCTATATCCAGAATCTACAAACAATTCAAATGAATCAGCAAGATAAAAACAGATAACCCCATCAAAAAGTGGATAAAAGACATGAATAGATTTTTTTCAATTTTCATTTTTTTCCCAATTTTTCCAATCAAATTGGAAATACCAGGAATAGCCATTTTAAGGAAAAGGAACAGCTAGAACTATGGCATGGAGATAAACAAGGGAAAGATATATATGAGGAACTGTACCTTTGGTCTTCTGTGACTAGAACAAAAATTTACAAAGAGAGCAGTGAGAGATAAAGCTAGAGAGGTATGCAGCAGCCATATCATCAAGGGCCTTGTTTACCATTCTAAGAAGTTAAGACTTTATTTTGTAGATAATATGGAATCAGTGAAAATAAGTAGCAAAGTGACACGGTCAGTTTTATTTTTTAACACAGAATAAGAATACTAACATTAATAATTCTTTAGAACTGTAATTCGAAATGGTATGGAAAGCAGTTTTTTACGAGGGACCCTTATGGTTTCTACCACATTTTCAATATCTACTGACATCTTACAATATGAGTGTGGCAATTTGTGGAGAGAGTAATAAGAATCAGAATAATAGTAAGAATAATAAACTTATTGACAGCTTGCCATTTGCCAGACATGACCCTATCAGTTGTATTACTATTATTCTAATTTTATAGATGATAAAACTGAGTCTCAGAGAATTTAAAAAGTTTGCCCAGGGTCATCTAAGTAGTAGAGCTTGTATTTGAACCCATGCAGCTTGGCACCAAAGCCTATACTCTTAAGCACTATGCCACTTGACATGTGGGTAGGTACTAAACCAGAACATCATAACTGAGAAGTCCTCTAAACCAACTTGCTCAATCCTCTTATTGTCAAATAATGAAACTGAGGATCAGGAGATGCTACACTTGATCCTATCCAAAAGGTCAGGAAACAATAAGGAGGACCAGGAGATGAACATTTCGCTCAAGATCACACAGTTCATGAGTGAAAGTGTCTGGCTAGAATGTAAGCCTCTGGATTCCCAATTCAGTGTTCATTCTATTGTACTATGCTACTCTTCCAGCAAAAGTGAAGGTTATATATCTCAATACTAGGGCTGAAGTTTTTCAGGAAAGCTGATTCAAAGTCCCTAAAATCCAAATGATATAGCAAGTCAAAAATTCCACACTTAGGGTTTCCTTTTGTGTGTGTGTTTTATATGTGGTTGGAACAGGTTATAGAGATGCGGGTGAAAGGCCCCAATGTTGGGAAGGAAAGAATGTCTCCAGACAGGGATTTCCCCTCATCAGCCCCAGGTGCATTTCCTTCTTTCTTATCCCCTGGGAATAAGGCTGTTCCAAACATGTGACTCCCATTCTCTGCAAAGTCTGAAGCAGCTGCCTGTTTGCTTTGGCGTACAACTCCAGGTGTTAAGCTCAATCAATCTCAAAGGCCATAAATTTTTCAGGCCAGAATTCCTGGAACAGTTACCTATTCCAGCTCAATCTCCCGTGTGACCACTGCAAAACACCACCAAACTATTTGATAAATAGGAGGCCAGGAATTCTTAGACTTCTCGTCTCTTCCTGCTAAAGCATACATAGGTGGGTATTTTTTTTTATCTTCCTTCCACAGCTGTCACTCTTTTGACGTTTTAAGGTTTAAAGGTAACTTGGAGCCATCTCAGAAAGGGCCTTAGCAGAGAGACAGCTTTGTCCCAAGAGTGTCTAAGTATGGTGAGCCTCCCCAAACTTTGGTGAACACTAAACAACTTGGGCTGCTTTTGAAAAATTTAAATACTTTGGTGTCATCCCCAAATATTCTGATTCAGTAAATCTGGGGTCAGAATCAGAAACCATTGTTCACAAATATCACCTATGATTTTATTATGCACCCAAATTTGAAAACCACTAGTCTATGATTTGCGTGTTGAAGGGGGATGCTATAGGGATTCTAAGAGGTATTGTGACCAGAGTTGTGGATGCACATTGATGTATGTATGTGGGCATGGAAATTTCCTCTTCTCTAAATTTACTATTAAAAATCTCAGCTGCTTTCACTTGACTGGCTCTACACTGGATTGTCCCTCATTGGCTCAGCCAGGACAATGAGGCAGGCTCAACACAGGTACAAGCAGTAGGTTGCCAATATCTTTAAGTTGTCCTCAGATTCCCACCTGTACTGCAGCTCCATAAAATTGATTCATCATTGAAGAAAGTCTTCTGACCCAATTTTATAACTAAAGTAATCAAATCTTGCAGGGGTGATGAGAGAAGATGGAAATATTGAGTTTTACCTGTTTTCTTCTAAGGCTGATATGTAGATAGATGAAAATATATGTGTAAACATGACAGAATAGTACTTTTTATTAATTCAGAGTGCAGCCGAGGAGCCTCCAAGCTGAAGCGTTTCTCACACCTTAATGTGCATATGAATCATCTGAGAATCTAGAATCTAGCTACTCAAAAGTATGGTCCCTGGACAAGCAGCATTAGCATCACTTGGGAGCTTATTAGCAGCATCTCAGCCCCCACACCACAACAATTACAACATAATCTGCATTTTAACAAGATCTTCAGGTTTGAACCAGTGGTTCTCAAAGTTTGGTCCCAAGAACAGCATCAGCATCATCTGGGTACTTGTTAGAAATTCACATTCTCAAGCCCCACCCTAGATCTTCTGAATCAAACTCTGGAATTGGGCCCAGAAATCTGTGTTTTAAGAATTCTTCCAGGTGATTCTCTATATAGAACTTAGGAAAATCAGCAAGAAAAAAATCAAACACTATCAAAAAGTGGGCAAAAGACATGAACAGAAACTTTTCAAAAGAAGGTAGACTAATGGCAAACAAACATATGAAAAAATGCTCAACATCTCTAATCATCGGGGAAATGCAAATAGAAACCACAATGAGATATCGCTTATCTCCAGTGAGAATGGTCTTTAGCAAAAAGTCCCAAAACAATAAATGTTGGCGTAGATGAGGAGAGATAGGAACACTCTTACACTGCTGGTGGGACTGCAAACTAGTACAACCTCTGTGGAAAGTAATATGGAGATACCTTAGAGATACAAGTAGAACTACCATTCGATCCAACAATCCCATTACTGGGCATCTACTCAAAAGAACAAAAGACATTCTATAAAAAAGACATCTGCATTCAAATGTTTATAGCAGCACAATTCACAATTGCAAAGATGTGGAAACAGCCCACGTGCCCATCAATACATGAGTGGATTAATAAAATGTGGTATATGTATACCATGGAGTTCTACTCAGCCACAAAAAACAATGGTGATGTAACAGCTCTTGTGTTATCCTGGATAGAGCTGGAACCCATTCTACTAAGTGAAGTATCCCAAGAATGGAAAAAGAAGCACCATGTACTCATGATCAAATTGGTTTTAACTGATCAACACCTAAGTGGACATATAGGAATAACATTCATCAGGTGTCGGGCAGATGGGAGGGAGGCAGAGGGGATGGGTATATACACACCTAAAGGGTGCGGTGCACACTATCTGGTGATGGACACACTTGAAGCTCTGACTGGGGGGGGGCAAGGGCAATATACATAACCTAAACATTTGTACACCCATAATATGCTGAAATTAAAAAACATTAAAAAAATTCTTCCAGGTGATTCTGATGTACACTCAAGTATGAGAAGCCATTCCTCTATGTTCAGGCAATACTGGCTTTCACTTAGTCATAGAAGATTGGAGTGGAATATGGGCAGGCTTTCAAGGCAGGGGATTCCACCATCCATTTAAGAAAGCTCTCCCCTTGCCTTTTACTGAAAACTTTTATGCTGCCCTCTCTCCACCCAGAACCCTCATTCTCATTGGCAATCCCTTTCAAATCCTCCTTGCTATAAGAAAGCCTTCCAAGATTTGTCAAGGTTTTCCTGAAATCCTCTGTCAAATGATCGCCTAGTTTCTGAGACTCCATATATTAATAGAATCTCTCAGTAATAGCCATCAGAAATAAAACTCCAAATTTTTCAGCATCCTAAAGTTGCAATGAGTTTATATTTTATATTTTCATTAGTAGGTTTAAAGTTATCTTTACTCACATTAGCTCATGTATTCTACTTAACCTTCTGAAGGAATTCCTATTATTACCCACATTTTCATGAGAAACTGAAGGTTAGGAAAGTTAGTTACTTCCCTAAGCTCACAAAGCTAGCATGTAGCAGAGCCATGATTCAAAGGGAGGTATGAGTCCTTTATCGGTTGTGTAGGTTGTCTATTCACTCTAATGATAGTTTACTTGGCCATGCAGAACCTTTTAAATTTGATCAGGTCCCATTTATTTATTTTTGTTGCTGAAGTGATTGCTTTGGGGTCTTCTTTATAAATTCTTTGCCTAGGCTGTAAGAGTTTCCCAACATTTTCTTCTAGAATTATTAAGGTTTCATACCTTAGGTTTAAGTCTGTTATCCACTTTGAGTTGATTTTTGTGAGAGGTGAGAGGTGGGGATCCAGTTTCAATCTTCTGCATGTGGTTATCCAGTTTTCCCAGCACCATTTATTGAATAGAGATTCTTTTGCCCAATGTATATTTTTGTCTGCTTTATCAAAGATTAGATGACAATATGAGGATGGCTTTATATCTGGTTCTCAGTCATGTTCCAAAGGTCTATATCTCTGTTCCAGTGCTAGTACCATGATATTTTGGTTACTATAGCCTTGTAGTAAAGCTTGAAATCTGATAGACTGATGACTCCCAATTTGTTCTTTTTGTTTAAGATTGCTTTGGCTACACAAGGCCTTCTCTGGTTCCATATGAAGCGTAGAATTATTTTTTTCTAGATAACAAGAATCTATACAGAACTTAAGAAAATCAACAAGAAAAAAATCAAACAACCCCATCAATAAATGTGCAAAGGACATGAACAGAAACTTTTCAAAATAAGACAGAATAATAGCCAGCAAACATTTAAAAAGTGCTCAACATCTCTAATTATTAGGGAAATGCAAGTCAAAACCACAAGGAGATGTCACCTAACTCCAGTGAGAATGGCCTTTATCAAAAAGTCCCAAAACAACAAATGCTGTCATGGATGTGGAGAGATAGAACACTCTTACACTGCTGGTGGGACTGCAAATTAGTACAAGCACTGTGGAAAGTAATTTGGAGATACTTCAAAGGGGTAAAATTAGAGCTACCATTTGATCCAGCAATCCCATTACTAGGCATCTACCCAAAGGAAAAAAAGACATTCTATAAAAAAGACATCTGCACTCAAATGTTTATGGCAGCACAATTCACAATTGCAAAGATGTGGAAACAACCCACGTGCCCATCAATACATGAGTGGATTAATAAAATGTGGTATATGTAAACTATGGAATACTACTCAGCTACAAAAACAATGGTGAACTAGCACCTTTTATATCATTCTGGATAGAGCTTGAGCCCATCCTTCAAAGTGAGGTATCACAAGAATGGAAAAATAAGCACTACATGTACTCGCCATCAAACTGGACCTAACTAATCAACACTAATGTGCTCACATGGTAGTAATATTCATTGTTGAGGATTTTTACACCTATATTCATTGGGAATATTGGTCTGTACTTTCTGTTTTTTGTTGCATCATTGTCTGGTTTAGGTATCAGGGTGATTCTGGACTTACAGAATGAGTTATAAGAATTCCTTCTTTTTAAATTTTTTGGAATAGTTTGAGAAGAAATGGCATTCTTCTTTGTAAGTTTGGTAGCACTAAGCAATGAAATCATTGCTGAAGGGATTTTCTTTGTTGGGAGACTTTTTATTACCAATGCAATCTTGTCACTTATTATTGGTTTTCTCATACTCTATTTCTTCCTGATTTAGTCTTGGTAGGTTGTACATGTCGAGGAATTAATCTATTTTTACTAGGTTTTCCTGTTTCTTAGCATATAGTTGTTTATAATGGTCTATGATGATCTTTTTAAATTTCAAAATATTACAAAAGTATAAATGATTTTGGTTATATGGATTGATTATATAATGTTTGAATCAGGGCTTTGAGTGTGCCCATCACCCAGATAATGCTCATTGTACTTGTTACCTCATTATGTAGGTTTTCACCTGTCCCCTCGACCCCTCCCCCACACCCTGGTTGATTCCTATTGAGTTTTACTGCCCTATATGCATATATGTGCTCATTAGTTAGTTCCAATTTAATAGTGAGTACGTATGGAGTTTGTTTTTCCATTCTTTAGATACTTCTCCTAGGAAAATGGTCTCCAGTTACATAGATTATTGCAAACGGCATTAAATCTCCCTTCTTGATGGCTGAGTAGTATTCCATGGCATACATAGACCACACTTTGTTAATCCACTCATGAATTGATGGGCATTTAGGTTGATTCCATATCATAGCAATAGTGAATTGTGCTGCAATAAACATTCGAGTGTAGGTGTCTTTTTGATAAAATGACTTATTTCCCTTTGTGTAAATACCCAGTAGTGGGATTGCTGGATCAAATAGTAGTTCTACTTTTATTTATTTGAGGAATCTCCATGCTGTTTTCCACAGAGGTTGTACTAATTTGGAGTTCCACCAACAGTGTAGAAATATTTCTTTCTTTCTGCATTCACACCAACATCTTTTGTTTTTGGACTTTTTAATAAAGACCATTCTGACTGGGGTAAGATGACATCTTCTTGTGGCTTTAATTTGCATTTCCCTGATGATTAGTGACACTGAGCATTTTTTATATGTTTTTTAGTCATTTGTCTATCTTCTTTGGAAAAGCCTCTCTTCATGTCTTTTGCCCACTTTTTAATTGGCAGTTTGATTTTTTTTCTTGCTAATTTGCTTGAGTTCTTTGTAGATTCTGGTTATGAGTCCTTTGTCAGATGTGTAGCTTGCAAATATTTTCTTCCCATTCTGTAGGTTGTTTCTTTGCTCTGTTAATTATTTATTTGGCTGTGCAAAAGCTTTTTAATTTGATCAATTCCCATTTGTTTATTTTTGTTGTCACTGTGTTTTCCATTGGGGTCTTCTTCAAAAATTATTTGCCTAGGAAAATATCTAGAAGAGTTTTTCTAACATTTTCTTCTACAATTCTTATAGTTTCATGCTTTACATTTAAGTCCTTATCCATCTTGAATTAATTTTTGTAAGTGGTGAGAGATATGGATCTTGTTTCATTCTTCTGCATATGGCTATCCAGTTTTCCCAACACAATTTATTGAATAGGGATTCTTCCCCCCAGTGCATATTGTTGTCTGTTTTGTCAAAGATCAGATGGCTGTAAATGGATGGTTTTATATCTTGGATTTCTCTTCTTTTCCATTGGTCTATGTCTCTATTTTTGTCCCAATACCGTGACCAAGTGGGCTTCATCCCAAGGATGCAAGGATGGATTAACATACATAAATCAATAAATGTGATTCACACATAAATAGAAGCAAAAAAATGATCATATGATCATATCAATTGCTGCAGAAAAGCATTTAACAAAATTCAGTACTCATTCATGATAAATACTCTCAACAAACTAGGCATTAAAGGAACATTTCTCAAAATGACAAAAGCCATATATAACAAGCCCACAGCCAATATACTGAGTGTGGAAAAGTTGAATGCATTTCCACTAAGAACTGGAACAAGACAAGGATGCCCACTGGCACGACTTCTATTCAACATAATGCTGGAAGTCCTAGCCAGAACAATCAGGCAAGAAAAAGAAATTAAAGGTATCCAAATGGGGAAAGAGGAAGTCAAACTATTGCTTTTTGCAGATGACGTGATCTTATACCTAGAAAACCCCAAAGATATCACCAAGAAACTCCTGGAATTGATAAACAGATTCTGCAAAGTCTCAGGTTACAAAATCAATGTACACAAATCAGTAGCATTCCTGTACACCAATAACAGTCAAGCTGAGAATCAAATGAAAGACTCAATACTACTTACAATAGCTACCAAGAAAATATAATCCATAGGAATATACTTAACCAAGGAGGTGAAAGACCTCTACAAAGAGAACTACAAAACACTGCAGATGATACAAACAAGTGGAAATACATATCATGCTCATGGATTGGTAGAATGAACATTATTATAAGGTCCATACTATTCAAAGTGATTTAAAATTCAATGCAATCCCCATCAAAATACCAACATGATACTTCACAGATCTAGAAAAAATAAGTCTACACTTTCTTTGGAATGAGAAAAGAGCCCAAATGCCAAAGCAATCTTAAGCAAAAGGAACAAATTGGGAGGCATCACATTACCAGACTTCAAACTGTATTACAAAGCTATGATGATCTTTTATTTCTGTGCTATCAGTTGTTGTGTCTCTTTTTTTGTCTCTCTTTTTTTTTATTTGGGTCTTTTCTCTTTTGTTCTTGGTTAGTCTATCTAGTGGTTTTTGAATTTTGTTTATCATTTCAAAAAAAATAATTTTCATTTTGTCAATCCTTTGTATTTATTTAGTATCTATTTCATTTAGTTTTGATCTGATCTTTAGTATTTCTTTCCCTTCTACTAATTTTGCTTTTCTAGTTCCTTGACATGCATAATTACATAGTTTATTTAAAATCTTTCTACTTTTTGATGTAACTGTTTATTGCTATAAACTTCCCTCTTAGCACTGCTTCTGATGTATTTAATAGATTTTAGTATGTGGTATTTCAATTTTCATTTATAGAAAGGTATTTAAGCTGATAATTTATCTTTGATTCCATACAAAAATACTACACTTTTACTTCATCACATTCCCCTATTTTATCTTTACTTTCCACAATTTACACCTCTTTTTATTGTATATTACTTAAGAAATTATTGTAGCTATTATTTTAATATTTTTATATTTTAACCTTTATACTAATGATATAAATGAATTACATATCATCATTGAATATTAGAGTATTCTGAATTTGAATGTGTGCTTACTTTTATCAGGGAGTTTTAAATTTTTATATCTTTTTTATTGTTATTTCATTATATTATGGGGGTACAGATATTGCTAGGGTTACATATATTGCCC
>VBSM01000568.1:1709137-1731694 GCA_008086735.1 Cheirogaleus medius
AGATGCAGAAAAAGCATTTGACAAAGTCCAACACAACTTTATGATAAAAACTCTAAACAAAATAGGCATAGACGGCTCATACATTAAAATATCAATTACATATATGACAAACCCACTGCTAATATTATTCTAAATGGGGAAAAATTGAAATCATTCCCTCTTCGAACTGGAACTAGACAAGGATGTCCGCTATTTCCTCTTCTATTCAACATAGTGTTTGAAGTCCTAGCTATAGCAATCAGGCAAGAGAGGGGTATTAAGGGTATCCAAATGGGGGCAGATGAGATCAAACTCTCCCTCTTCACTGATGATATGAATTTTTATATCTTTTAATGTTACTAATTAATGTCCATTTCTTTCTGCTTGAATAACTCCCTTTAGCATTTTTTTTATTTCTGCATATCATGGGGGTACAAATGTTTAGGTTACATATGTTGCCCTTGCCCCCACTGCCAGTCAGAGCTTCAAGCATGTCCATCCCCCAGATGGTGCACATTTCACTCATTATGTATGTATATACGCATGCCCTTCCCCCCTCCCATCTTCCTGATGCCCAATAAATGTTATTCCTATATGTGCACTTAGTTGTTGATCAGTAAAACCAATCTGCTGGTGAGTACATGTGGTGCTTATTTTTCTATTCTTGGGATACGTCACTTAGTAGAATGGGTTCCAGCTCTATCCAGCAAAATTCAAGAGGTGCTAGATCACCATTGTTTCTTACACCTGAATAGTACTCCATGGTATACATATACCACATTTTATTCATCCACTCATGAATTGATGGGCACTTGGGTTGTTTCCAGATCTTTGCAATTGTGAAATTGTGCTGCTATAAACATTTAAGTGCAGATGTCTTTTATATAGGATGTCTTTTTTTTCTTTTGGGTAGATGCCCAGTAATGGGATTGCTGGATCAAATGGAATATCTACTTGTATCTCTTTGCAGTATCTCCACATTGCTTTTCACAGAGGTTGCACTAGTTTGCAGTTCCACCAGCAGTGTATGAGTGTTCCTATCTCTCTGCATCCACACCAACATTTAATGTTTTGGGACTTTTTATAAAGGCCATTCTCACTGGAGATAAGTGATATCTCATTGTGGTTTTGATTTGCATTTCCCTGGTGATTAGAGATGTTGAGTATTTTTTTATATGAGCTTTTAGCATTTTTTGAAGATAGGGTGGTGGTGATGAACTCTCTCAAATTTTGTTTGTCTGGGAAATACTTTATCTAACCTTCATTTAGGAAGGACACCTTTCCCAGGTACAGAATTCTTGGTTGGCTTTGTTTTTCCTCTCAGCACTTTAAATATGTTACCCCATTGTCTCCTGGCATGTAGGGTTTCTGTCGAGAAATTTGCTGCTAGCCTATTGGAACTCCCTTATATGTTATTTGCTTCTTTTTCTTGCTGCTTTCAGGATTTTCTCTGTCTCTTTGATTTTTAAAAATTTAATTATAATATATCTTGGAGTAGTCTTATTTGGATTGAATCTGATTGGTGAATTTTGACCCTCCTTATCTGGGTATTTATATCTTTCTTCAAGTTTGGAAAGTTGCCTGCTATTATTTCTTAAGAGTTTTACCCCTTTATCTTTCACTACTCTCTCTGTAACCCCAATGATCTGAAGCCTAGAATTCTGGGGCAGACCTAGCTCTACGCTGATCTGAAACCTGAGATGATCCTGGAGCCCGGGGCCATAAGCTGGCCTGGAAGAGCGTGTGTCTACAGCCTGTATCTGCAGAGGTCATCCTGGAGGCTAGAGCTCTGTGTTCTAGCTGATGACCAGAGATTTGGGGGCCAGCCTCATGCTAAGGATAGTATGTTTCCATGGGGCCAGCCCAGTGCTGAGGGCATTCCAGAACCCAAGGATGGTTGGCCTGGCCCCGGCCTATGTCAGCCCTAGAGTCTGACTATGGGGGCTGGCCTGATGCCAGGGCAGGCCTAGAGGCTGGGGCTACTGTTGCTAGTCCAGTGCTTTGGCTGTTCTAGATCCTGGTGCTGCTAAAGTTGGCCTGGCACTGGGGCAGGCCAGAGACCCAATCCATCAAGCAGAACTGGGGCCTTGGGCTTCAGGATCCCAACTGATTCTAGGGTGGGTTTACTGGCTTATTCCACAAGACCTCCTGCCTAGATCTTGTGGCCACAGAAGCTTGCCTGGCACTGGATGGGCCTGTATCCACAGGGGCCAGCCTGATGCTGTGGTGGGCCTAAAGCCTGGGGCCATTAAGGCTATCCTGGTGCTGGGGTCAGTCCAGAGCCTGGGGCCACTGAGGTGGGCCTAAAGACTGAGTCTCCCAGATAGGCCTGGAGTCTAGGGCTGCAGGATCCAGCCTGGGACTAGGCTAGGCCTGGAGACTCAGTCTGAGGTTATTGGCCTGGGGTCTGGTGTTATCCATGGGAGCCCATCCAGTGCTAAGTTTTATTGGTGTGGGCCCAGTGTTGGGGGCCAAGGCAAAGTTCACTTCTTTCTCTTTCCCCAAGCAGAGAGCATCTTTGTCCACAATGTGCTACTTGGGGTTGGGGTTAGGTTATATGAGTAATGTAAAACTATCCCTTCTATTCTCTTCAATGTGCCTTTTTTTGTTGTTATTTCTGTGCTACATCCAGGTGCTATAATCTCTAACCAAGTTTCCGTAGCTCTTGTGAAGCTATTCTCATGTATGGGTAGTTGTTCAAATTGATGTTTTTGAAGGGGGATGAGCATTAGAAAGTCATATTTCACCATCTTTCTGATACAATGTTCTTATTTCTTTTTTAATGTAGGCATTTACTACATTAATTTTCCTCTTAGCCTTGTTTTCACTGTATCCCATAAGTTTTGGTATATTGGTTTTCATTTTCATTTGTCTCAAAGCATTTTCTAATTTCCCTGTGATTTCTTCTTTGAACCATTGGTTGTTCAAGAGTTTTGTTTAACTTCTTAATATTTGTGAATTTAAAAAATTTTATTCTAATATTGATATCTAATTTTATTCCATTCTGTTTGGTGAACACACTTGTATAATTTGTCAATTTTAAAAATTTATTTAAATTTCTTTGTAGCCTAATACATGGTCTATCCTGAAGAATGTTCCATGTGCAGTTGAGGAAAATGTGTATTCCAGTATTGTTGGGTAGAGTGTTCTGTATGTGTATGTTAGGTGTAGTTGGTGTATAGTATTCTTCAAGTCCTCAATTTCCTTATTTATCTTCTGTCTAGTTATTCTGTATATTACTAAAAATGGGGTATTGAAGTCTACAATTATTATTATAGAACTGTCTTTTTCTTTCTTCATTTCTATCAATTTGCTTTATATATTTTAGAGCTCAATTTTTGGTGTGTATATGTTTATAATTATTACATATTCTTGGTGGGTTGAACTTTTATCAATATATGTTTTTCTTTATCTTTTTAACAGTTTTTTTTACCTAAGTCTATTTTTTCTGATATTAGTATTGCCACCTCAATTCTCATTTTGTTACTATTTGCATGGAATATATTTTTGATCCTTTGATTTTAACCAATTGGTGTCTTTGTATCTAAAGTCAGTCTCTTAATTTCTCACCACAAAATATTGTAACTATATGGGTGATATATATGCTAATTAGTTTGATTGTAGTAATCATTTCACAATGTATATGTATATCAAAACATCACACCTAAAATATATAAAACTTTTATTTGTCAATTATACCTCAGTGATGCTGAAAAATTAAATAAAGTGTGTCTCTTATAGATAATACATAGATTTAATTTTTTCTCATTCTTCCAATATTTGCCTTTTTTTAAAAGATCAATGGCAAATGCTGTATATATTTTTTACCATCATAACCATTTTTAAGTATACAGTTCATTAGTGTTAATTATATTCCCATTATTGTGAAACTGATCTGCAGAAATTTTTCATTTTGAAAAACTGAATCTCTAAACTTATTAAACAACTCCTCTTTTCCCCATTCCCCTAGCCCTTGGTAGTCACCATTCTACTTTCTGTTCCTATGAATTTAATGATTTTAGATACTCACATTAGTGGGATCATACAGTATTTATATTTTTGTGACTGGCTTATTTCACTTAGCATAATGTCTTCAAAGTTCATCCATGTTTTAGTATGTGTCAGAATTTCCTTGTTTTTAAAGGCTGAATAATACTCTACTGTATGTATATACTGCATTTGCAGATACTTGAGTTATTCCACTTTTTTTGCTATTATGAATAAGGCTGCTATGAACAAGGGTGTATAAATATCTCTTTGAGACCCTGCTTTCAATTTTTATGGGTATATACCCAAAAGTGGAATTGCTGGAGCATATAATAATTGTTTTAAATATTTTAAGGAATCACCATACTGTTTCTCATAGTGGCCACACCATTTTACTTTCCAACCTACAGTGCACAAGGGTTCCAATTTCTCCACATTTTCACCATCACTTGTTATTTTCTTCTTTTTTTGCAGGAGTTGGAGGAATAGTGGTTGTATTCTTCAGGGTTCTCCAGAGAAACAGAACCAATCATATATAAATGATTTATTATAAGGAATTGGCTCACATGATTATGGATCACAAGTCTTAAGGTCATCAGGTTGTGTCAGCAACCTGGAAACCCAGAAGAACCAATGGTTTCATTCTAGCCTAAAGGCTTTCAGACTATAGTTCCAGGAAGACTCAATGTTTCACTTCAAGTCCAAAGGCAAGAATAAAGCCACTGTCCCAGTTAGAAGTCCATAAGGTAGAAATAATTCTCTCTTATTCAAGGAAGGGTATTTTTGTCCTATTCAGGCCTTCAAGTAAATGGATGAGGCCCACCCACATTATGGAGGGTAATCTGTTTTATTGAATCTACTTATTTAAATGCTAATCTCATCTAAAAACACCTTCACAGAAACACCCAGAATAATGTTTGGCCAAATATCTGGTCTCCCTGCAGCCCAGTCAAGTCAACACATAAAATTAACCATCACAGTAGCCATCCTAATGGGTGTGATATGGTATCAATTTACTTTTACTTGCTGATAAAAAAGGACTTAATTCTGCCTATTTGCTATTTGTTTCTTATTTGTCTTACATATCTTTGTTACTCTTTTCCTCCAGTACTGCCCTTTCTGTATTTAGTAGATTATAATGTACCATTTGATTCCTGTCTCATTTACATTTCTGTGTATTTTTTAGTTATTTTCTTAGTTGTTACCTTGGGAGTTACATTTATTTTAGTAATATATTATATATGCATAATATATAATTATACAGATATAAATATACAATTAAATTTATAATAATTTACTTTGAATTAATACCAATTTATCCCCTTTGCTTTAATTGTATACAAAACTCTGCTCCTATACAGCTCTGTTCCTCTCCCTTCATGTTGTTGTTGTCAAAAATTACCTCCTTTATATTGGGTACCCATTAACATACATTGACAATTATTTTTATGCATTTCTCTTTAAAATATTATACAAAAAGAGGCATTACAAACCAATAATACTGTAATACTGTATAATACAATAATATTTTTATATTTATCTGTGTAGCTAATTTTCCAGATTTCTTGTATGTCTTCAAGTTATTATCCAATATCCTTTCATTTCAGCCTGAAGGACTCCCTGTAGCATTTCTTGCAAAGCAAGTCTACTAGTTACAAACTCCTTTCAGCTTTAGTTTATCTGAAATGCTTTAATTTCTCCTTAATTTTTTGAAAGATAGTTTTGCTCGATATAGAATTCTTGGTTAACAGGGTTCCCCCCCCTTTCAGCATTATAATGATGCCATCCCAATTCTTTCTGGCTTCTATGGTTTCTGATGATAAATTTGCTGTTAATCTTATTGAGGATCTGTTGTACATGATAAATTGCTTCTCTCTTGTTGCTTTCAAGATTCCATATGATTTTGTGTGTGGATATCTTTAAATGTATCTTTCTTGAAATTCATTGTGCTTATTAGAATGGTAGATTCATGTTTTTTTTTTTAATTGGGGATGGTTTTGGTCATTACCTCATAAAATACTATTTCTTCCCCTTTTTCTTTCTCCTCTCTTTCTGAGACTCTTATTATGTGTTTTTGGCACAGTTGATCATGTCACACAGGTCTCTTAGACGTGTTGTTTTTTCTCTATTCTTTTTTCTTTCTGCTCCTCAGATGGCTACTTCTCAGTTGCCCTATCTTCAAGTTTTTTGTTTCTTTATTCTGCCTGCTCAGGTCTGCTGCTGACTTGTCTAATTGAATTCTTTCATTCCAATTATTGTACTTATCAACTCCAGAATTTCTGTTTGGTTCCATTTTATAATTTCTATCTCTTAATTGATATTCTCTATTTGTTGAGATATCAATTTCCTGGTTTCTTTTAGCTCTTTGTGCATATTTAAGAGGGGAGATTTACTAATTTTTTTCTAATAAATCCAATTTCTGTACTTGAGGGAAATTTAATTTGTTCTGTAAATAGGCCACACTTTCTTATTTATTTGCATTCCCCATAATTTTTTGTTAAAATCTGGACATTTTAAATATTATTATATGGTAAGATGAGAAATTAGGTATGTCCCCCTCTTGGGGGTTGTTTTTGTTGCTTTCTGTGGGCGGTAGTTGTTTGTTTGTTTAGTGACTTTCAAAACTATTTTTGTGAAGTCTGTATTCTTTGTTGTGTATGATCTCTGAAGTCTCTTTTCCTATAACTTGTGGTCAGCTAATGTTTTTTAACAAAGATTTTCTTGAATGCCTAAAGTTAAAGAAGAAGAAAAAATCTCTTCCAGATATTTTTTTTATTTCCTCTTATTATGGGGGTACAAGTATTGTTGGGGATACATATATTGCCCCTGCCACCCCTCCCCCACCCCACCGTGCCAGAGCTTCATCTCTTCCAGATATTGCAGATTGGCTTCGTATTGGGGCACTCCTTCAACACTTAACCAAGGTGTTTACAACTCTGCTTTATCTTCCCCTACTGCTTGTACTGAGCCTAGAGATCAGCCAGAGGTGGAAAACTTAAGGTCTTCTCAAGTCTTTTCTGAACTGTGTCCTGCCCTGGGTATATACGTGTCTTTCTAAATTCCTAAGTATATGTATATGCTTTTTAATGCCCTAATTTCCTAAGAAAACTTTCTACAACTTTTCCTTACAGGCTTTCAACATGTCTATTGATTACTTTGACAAAGACTCTCTTCTTTGGCAAAACTTGAGTCAGGCTCCTGAGTCGTCTTTCTAGTTAAAAAGAAAAAAAGTCCCTAACTTCAGGCTTTGTCCTTAGTCTAATGGCTTTGCCCACTTAGTCCAGTTTCAGCAAGAATCCTACTGGATCAGTTTAGCAAAAAATCTTCACCTTTGATATCTAATCTAATTTCTTATCCCCATCCTCAATATCCCTTCCCCCTGGACTGCCTTCAGTAATAATTCTGTCAAGTTGGCTTAGCCAGAATCCCTCTTACCCCTGATGTTTCTCCTTAGTAATCTTCCATCCACTGACCCTCATCCTGCTCCTTGGTTATAAATCTTCACTTACCCTTCTTGCATTTGGAATTGAGCCCAATCTCCCTCCCCTACTACAATACCCTATTGTTGTGGTCCCCCTGAATGAAAAACTGCCTTACTGTGTTTAACAAGTATCATGAGTAATTTTTTTTCTTTAACAGTCTCAACTGTAATGTTTTGCCCCAGGTGGCATGTTGTTCATTTCCCTTACAATGTTTTTGAGGAATGCCCTCTGCATAGCCACTTTTCCATTTTGAGTGGATTCCCACATAGGTGAAGCAGCAATGAGCCCCGTGCATCAATCCTTCAGGAGCCACCAGGCAGGCCAGGACAAGCACAATTCTTTGATAATAAGAGCTGTGCTCTTTCAGAAACCAGGAACCAGATCCTACACTGGAAATGCAGATTGCTTTCTTTAAGACTACAGCTAAGCTGGGGAGGCATTAGGATAAGAGCAAGTAAAACTGTTGCCAAGCTTTCCTATAATTTTTTAAGTTGCCTTTTTCTTGGTTCATCATTTGCTTGGTTGCTATAAACATTTGCCAGTTTTCCAGAGTTCTTACAAAGCTGATTTGGACAATTTTGCTCAATTATTTGGTGTTTCTTTTTAGGGATGACTCCTTGGTGCTACCTATTTCACCTTGTTTGCTCACTCTCCAATATTTTAACTCATTCTTGATCCCTCATTGGCAGCTAGAGTAGCCAGCTCTGGACCTGTTTTGCATAAGCTAACTCAGAAAACCATGAGAACTTCAGACTGCAGCCTGAACTAGCATAGTGAATGGGATGTCTCCAGTAAGTGTTAGCCAAATTCAAAATTATGTTTTTGCCTCCTTTGGTAGAGAACCTTCAAAATCCATAATCACATATTCCTTCCAGGATATCTTCTAATATTCATTAGAAAATCCTATAACTGTTTTCTAGGTGAAATTCCATTTATTCTTATTCTAATTATTCATATTACTCTCTAGATGTTTGGTTTTAATCATATGTAGGTATTAGAATTGAGTGAAACATATCAGGGAGAAATAACACTTTATACTGATAGGAAAACTGCCACAGGTAGTACTATTCCAGGTATCTCCCTTGATAATTGTCAGGTTATTAAAATTAGAAAACTTTATCTTACTTAGGAAAATAAAATAAAATAAATGTAATTTATTAGGATGAAACTGGGGTATGCCACAAAATCAAAGGTACCACAGCAGTTTTGGAACCTTGGCAATAGGAGTTTTTGAGCTTTTGAGGAGTTTCTAATTCATTGCCATTAAAGTGATGCAGTTGTTCACTTTTAGTCTCTCTAAGTTCAAAATTACAGTTTTACAAGAGAGTAAATCTTATTGGCCCAATTTGGATTAGGCATATTTCTCTCTTTAAGAGCTATATTATAGGTAATATATGTAGGTATATTATAGATAATATATGTAAGATACATATTAAGAGATTTATTGTAAGGAGTTGGCTTACATGATTGTGAAGACTGGCTAGGCAAATCAAAAATCCATAGGGCAGACCATGAGAAAAGATAGGCCAAACCTCTTGGGTACAAGCTGAAGCTGCTGTCCACAGGCAGAATTTATTCTTCTTCAGGGAATCTTCCTCTCTTCTCCTAAGGCCTTCTTCCAACTGATTGGCAAGAATCACCCAAATTACTTAGGATAATCTCCCTTGCTTAAAGTCGATTGATTATGAACTTTATTTTTTTTCTTTCTTTTTTAGCCACAGAAGTTGTGAGAAGACGATTATGAACTTTAATCACATCTACAAAACATGTTCACAGCAACAATTAGATTAGTATTTGACTGAATAATGGAGAACTGTAGCCTAGTCAAGCTGACATATAAAAATGATCATCACATTGAGTGAGGCCCACTTTGCAGATTATAACATGGTAGTAACCAGAAAAGGAGGAATTGCAGAGATCTGGGGAGACTACCCTATGAGTACCGCTAAAATGTCTACTCAATGGCTCTAACATTGACATAGTAGCAGTACAATTTATTAAGTCATTAATTTGTGGGTTTTTCTCCTCCATATATTTTGTCCTACATCATTCCAAAAATGTAGTTAAACCCCTTGTGCTCTCTTGCCTCAGGAGAGTTAGAACTAGAACCAGAAGATACCTACAGTATTTTATTTTCTTTCTTTCTTTTTTTTTTTGAAGTTGGATCTTTACTTTGTTTTTTAATTAAAAATTTTAAAGAAATTGATATATAATACATGTACATAGTTTGGGGATACATATGATCATTTGATAGATTCATATAATCAAACCAGGGTAGTTGGGATATCCATTACCTTAAATATTTATCTTTTCTTTATGCTAGGAATGTTTTAATTATTCTCTTCTAGCTATTTTGAAATGTACAATTGATTGTACTCCCTTCCCACAAAGTTCACCAGAGAAGAATATAGGTTGTTCAGAATATGAATATTATTATAGTTAAAATAATATACTAACATCAATATGAAATATAAATTTTGATATTAATAATATCCCCCCTCACATTTAACAATAGTCACCATACTGATCTATTTAACACCAGGTCCTATTTCTTCCATCTAAGTATATATTTCTCTTTTTAAAATTTTTTTATTTCAGCGTATTACAGGGTTACCTCACCCAATGTTGACACAGAGCCACCACATTTCAAGGATAATAAGCAGGCATAGATAATAAGGATATCACTGGTAACCTCCATTATTCAAGCACCATACAAGCTTCTTATATTCTTCTGTGATTTATGGGAGGAATGACTTAGGGGAAGGAATGACTTGGATTTAATATCCCATCAGCTCAGTAGGGTGAAGATTTGGAGGCAGATTTAATTAGACTAAAATAAAACAATGTGGTATTGCTTTCACATCTATCTGTGAAGTTAAGAGTTATATTTCCTACACATATAGTAAGCTTGGTGACAGAAAAATTATTCTTCCTCCAATCCAATTCTAAATTCTCAGGTAAGGGACTCTGAACAGCTCAGCTGAGTCTGATGCCCACCCTGAGACAATCAACTATGATCATAGGAATAATGTGATATTGAAACATGGCCACTGGGGACCCACTCCTATGATCATGTAGATTGGGAGTGTCATTTCCCAGAGAAAGTAAGAGCAATCAGTTTAAAATATCCACTACAACACCACCATTGACTTCTTCTTCCTTAATTCAGAGGGTGTTATCCTATGCCTAATTGTTATCTGGTCTCTTCAGTAGCTTTAGTTCAAGTCATCTTTCAAAAGTGATGCAGCTCCAAAATCTATTTTAATACCAGGTTTCTCTCTGTCCCACAATTCTGAAGTACATATTCTGAATACCCAAATCTTCCTCCAAATTCCTGCCATTGATATAGCAAACTCCAATTGGCTTTCCAGGGATATAGACAGAGAGGAAATACCAGATAAATAATTACTCAATTGAGCCAGGCACAGTGGCTCATGCCTGTAATCTCAGGGACTCAGAAGGCTGAGGCAGTAGCATGTCTTGAGGCCAGGAGTTTGAGACTAGCCTGGGCAACATAGTGAGATCCGGTCTCTAAAATAGTAAGAAAAATCAGCCAGTCATGGTGGCATGTACCTGTAGCCCCAGATGTGTGGGAGGTTGAAGCAAGAGGATCGCTTGAGCCCAGGAGCTTAAGGCTACAGTGAGCTATGATTGTGTCACTACATTCCAGCCTGGGTGACAGAGCAAGACCCTGTGTCAAAAAAAAAGAAATTACTGAATTGATCAGTCATTAATTCAATCAACAAATATTTATTAAATGCTTTCTAATAACAGATACTGGCATAGGTACTAAATACACACCCCCTCCCAATCTACCAATCTTAAGTGATAATGTTATACATTGCACAAGCATCATTACACTGCAAATAATAGCATCACTCTAAAATGCCACAAATATTCCCCCCTCACATCCAATCATATAAATAACCCTCCCTTCCCACAAAGTTCACCAGAGAAGAATATAGGTTGTTCAAAATATGAATATTATTATAGTTAAAATAATATACTAACATCAATATGAAATATAAATTTTGATATTAATAATATCCCCCCTCACATTTAACAATATGAATTCTCACCCAAGCAAGCTCACTGGAAAGGTTATACATTTTGTACTCTAAAAGAGCATCATCAAAAGCAAATAACATATGACATCAACATAAAATATCAAGTATAGTTCGCCTGTTAACATTTAAAACTACAAGCCCACTTTTATCAATTCAACCATTTCTCTCAAAATAAATTAAACCCCCCAAATATTTACAAAAAAACTTCCTTCCTCCCTCCCCACCCCATTATTTTTTAAGTCTTCTTATATCCAACTATTCAAATTCCTGGTTGGAATCCAGACCTCTTCTTCAGGTGTAGACTAGGATACTTTCTGTTATAAGTGATGAGCCCTGCTGTTATGTTATTCCAACCCCAAGTCTCTCATGTGTCCTACAATAGGTTTTCTGATCTGATAATCAAGAATCTCCCTTCTGGCATCTACCTCTACAGTAGATAATAACAAAAACATATTCTAAATAATGTATTTCTATATAAGCCTCTTGACACTGTCAAATCAGGCTCTTATTCCTCCAGAGAAAGTAAAGTCACAATATATGTACAAGACTTTTAACATAGCCTTACTTTAAAATATTCAATCTCATGTAGAGTGACTCTAGTCTCAAGAATTTTGTTGGATCTTGAGTCTCAGTAACAACTAAAATACTAGGATTTCTCCTACTGAAAGTGACAAAACACCTCTAAAGTCTTTCATGAGTCCTAGCTTTCTAAAGTTCAAAGAGCAACTATCAGAGCTTATAAGAATAAGTCCCACTCACATGACAGCTTGGAAACAAAATAAAATCCTGAACTAAAGGTGATACCTAAAGTGGCTAACACTTTGAAGCCCCATCTCTTATACAAAATTATTTCTCAAGTAAATGTGTTGCTCCTAGAGCTACATTGTTATGAAAAAAAGCACAGTCCACAACAGAGGCTTAATGTTATTTGGACAAAGGAAGAAGAGAGGAAACCAAAGAGATAAAAGAATTGTCAGTCAATCCATGACAGCTTCTCAGATTCTACAAAGTAATGAATTTAAATCTTCCATTTAAAAATCTACCACTCACAGAGAACATCTCCTCTCTTAAGAATGGCACCTAAGAAATATTCATGTATTTCAGCCAAATTCAGAAATTTTCTATACTGGACCTCTATTTTCCAGGTTGTTTTATGTGATCCTGCCCTATGCACACTTCCCTTTAGTTTCTACCTCACATATATAAATCTATTTTCCACTGTTCCTGAGATAAGCTCCATTTTGTCCTGCAACACACTCCTGACTTCTATGTTCCAGCCCTATTGTCTCTGAATTAGGACATGTACACAGGGACTTACTAGGGCCTTTTCATACTTACTTCCTTGACATGCTACTAGAGAATTAGCATTTATGGCAGTATGTAGAAGCGATGCTTGGTGTCCATATACTCTTGGGACTTTGGCTTATGGACAGTTCCTAGACAACTTGTTAGAATGTGGTGGCATATGACTGGCTGTTCCTCTTGGCAAAGTTAATGTATGGCAGCTCTGGTCAGAAATACCTGAGTGAAACAAACACACACAACCAGATAGTAGTCAAAAACCATGAATGATCCTCACAACATGCCCAGTTGAAAAAAATATCCTCCCATGTACTGTGAACTGAACAGGACCACTCTCAGCACTTCCCTTAGTAGTCAAATTTCTAGAAACACCAGCCTTTCAAATTTTCTTAGGAATCATGTATCATAGATACTTTTGAATTGTATAGCCTTTGTAATTTTTTATAAGGAAGCCAATCCATATGGATTTCCCAGTTTTATTTTCTGAGAGATGGAGTTAGACTGGCATTAAGGGTGTTGTAGTGGGTCTGTGGGTCTATAAGAGGAAGAAACTAATGATACAGATTGATTGTTCTAGCTCTCTCTTGCCTTTAACAGTTAACTTGTACCTCCTCAATTAGGTTAGTATTATCTTTCCTTTGTACACTGTATCCAAGCTTCTAGTTAATTCATTTTGTAGGGGGTTTCAGCAAAAAGGTGACTCAGACAATTGGATATAAATCAAGAGAGCTTCTTACCTGAAATTATGGTGTGTAGATCTGAAGTAGGAATACCAAACATCAGGTCTGAAGGAAGGTACCAAAGTCAAACCAAATACACACATCCAAAGAAATTCATCAAGCTTTTAAATGGGCCTCAGTTGAAGATGAGAAGCCAAGGTATGAAGTCAAATGAGGTTCAGAGGTGCAGGGATGTTGGAAATAAGGAGCAGTAAGTCTGGGCAGAAGTGGTACATTATTATTCTTAAGAGCATTCTTCCCACAACTGACTTTTTACAATAGCCTGTGTTTGCTTGGAAAGTTTGGTCTGATGAAGGGGCTGAGCTGGGGCGCACATATATCCCCAAGTTCCCCTGTCCTAGGCAAAGACTGGGTTTTTCCAGGTTTACCCATAGAAAACGCTAATGAACTCTGGTGCATTCCTGAGGTAGTAGGGAGAGTTCCCATGATTGTTTTGTGATCTGAAACTGGCCATTGTTTCACCAAGAGTATAACATCTCCTCTATGTTATCCTTGTATTTTCCTTCTTGGGCCAGAGAAAACCAGTAGTATATATGGTGGAGAGCCATATCAGGTAAAGCATAAATCATGAAAACTGGAGTAAGTGCATATGAATTAGCATGGGTATAAGTTCAAAATCATAGGAAGGAGAACCAAATGGAGTCTTCCACTTGGATGTCCTTTCCTGGGACTTTATAATGGTTAGAATACTCTTTATATGTCTTTTTATATGCTGTCAAGATATTGGTGAAACTAGGAGAAACAAGGAGGTAGGATTAACAGGATTAACAATCATAATTGCTCTGGAAGGGGAATGTTCAGGGTAGAGAAGTGCAGTGAATTGTTATTAATATAAAGGAATATCAAGGTAGCAGATACGTAGGATGAACAGTCTAGAAATTTAATGCACAACATGAAGAGTATAGTTAATAAATTAATATTGTATTTGGGATTTTTGTTAAATAAGTAGATTTTAGCTGTTCTTGTCACAAAAAAGTAATTTGAGATGATAGATATGTTAATTTGTTTCACTGTAGTAACCATGTTACTATCTATATGTATTCTATAATACCATGTTGTAAACCTCAAATATACACAATAAAATTTATTTTTTTTATAAAATGGAATATCATGATAGTAAGACAGTTAGCTCAGCTGGATTATCATTAGGAGACACAGCAGCAGTCATAGTTTATTACCCGGTTTGATAGAAATAATCTGGCCATTAGTCTACAGGTATATGGCAACAGGCAAAAATATGTGGACATGCGGGGCTATCATCAGCAGGATTCAAATATGCTATAGAAACAAGGGATAAAAACTAGGCACAGTAGTCAAGGTCTGATAGCAGGGGATCCCATGGTGGTGGAAAACTTTCTTCATGAATGAAGTAGCCGTGGCTTATCCTGTAAAGGAGAAGAAAGAATATGATTCTTGTGGACAAGGTAGCCACTGAGTTAGATTTATTTTATGCACAAGATGACCATTAACAGGACAGAGAAAAGGTGAAAGACTTCTTTTATAATCAAAGTAGCCATGACTGGTACAGAAGCAGAAAGACATGAGGCTTCTTTCATGAAAAAAAGTAATCAAACTGAAAGTAGAAGACTTCTTTTGTGAGAAAATTGGCCATGGCCAATGCTAACAAAGAGATAAAAGACTTCTTCATGAACAAAGTAGACACAGTGGCTTGAGTGGCAAGATGATTGGGAGATTTCTTTATTTCTTTCTTGAACAAAGTAGCCACGTGGTAAGTGTAAACAGGGCAATGGGAGACTTATTTTGTGAAGCTCTGGTTAGTACAATTTGGGAGATCAAAGCTTTATTTTGTGAACAAAGGAGACATAGCTAGTATAGACTAGAAAGCAAACAACATCTTTTGTGAACAAGGCATCAACAATGGTGCTGACAAAGAGGTGAAAGACTTCTTTCCTAAACAAGATAGCCATGGCCAATGCATGGAACAACAGCAAATACTTTTTGATAAAAAATGTACCCATGATCATTATAGGCATGGGAAGTTGAACAATTATTCATGTACAAAATCACTTGTGGCTGGAGCTGTTTGTATATTTTTCCTTTTCTTATTGATTTGGAATAATACATAATATGCAAAAATAATACTAGGTAACACTTCTAGCATTTACTGTGTGTTTTCAATGTTTTGCATACATTAATGTGTTTAATTTTGAAAACAACCTTGTGGGGCATGTATTATGGTTACTGTTATTATTATCCCTACCTTATATATGGGAAACTGAGGCATGGAGCAATTAAATTAATTGTTCAAGGCTATACAGCTAGTAAGTGGTAGAGCCATAATTCAAATCCAAACAGTATTCCTGCATACATTCTGATCCTGATCACTTTACTATACTTCCTATGCAGGGAAGTAGGAGACTTAATTAGTGAAAAAACTAGCCATGGCCAGGTCAAAGAGGGAGAAAGGAGATTTCTTTTAAGAGCACAACAGCTATGGCTGAAGCACGTAAGAAGGTTGACAATTCCTTCCCTGAATACAGAAGCCATGGTTGGGGCAGAACAAGCAGGTGAAAAAAATGTGTGTGGAGTGTGGGAGGTGTGGGTAGGGGGTGGAAGGAAAGAACAGAGAATCTTTTAAAGCAGGAACATGAATACAGAATATTTTTTTCCCAAATAAGGCAGATAAGTCCCTTGCAGACATGTGAAAAAGAATTATTTTGTTAATAAATTTGCTGTCTAGTGAAGATCAAGATGTTGAAGATAAAAGACATGTTTTCTAAATACATTGTCCATGGATATTGCCAAAGAAAGATGAAAGATATCTTTCATGAACAAGGTGGTCAGCTATGACAGTTTTAAATAGGGTGTTAGAAGATTTCTTGAATGAAAAAGTAGCTACAGCCAGGCAGACATAAGGGCTGGAAGACTACTCATTTGGAGGAGGTGATCATTGCTAATATAAAAAAAGATATGGAAAAACTTTCTTCAAGAATGA
This sequence comes from Cheirogaleus medius, assembly GCA_008086735.1. Taxonomy (NCBI): domain Eukaryota; kingdom Metazoa; phylum Chordata; class Mammalia; order Primates; family Cheirogaleidae; genus Cheirogaleus; species Cheirogaleus medius. The sequence goes on from VBSM01000568.1 coordinate 1,725,651, forward strand.
GTAGATGTGCCTAGTTTTGAGAACAAAGCAACTATTGCTGAGACAGAGAACAGAAAGACTTGTTTCATTCTTTTAAAAAAAGTGAAAGAAAAGAAATCTACACCCAGTACAGACATAGTGGTGTAAAACTTTTCATTAACAAAGTAACTATGGCTGAGGAAGGCAGGGGTGAGGGGTGGATGACATCTGTTATGAACAAAATAGCCATTGCTGTGACAGCCAAGAAAATGAAATAAATTGTGTTAATGAAGTTGCTATAACCAGAACATATAAGGAAGTGGAAAACTTCCATAAATAAGGTAGGCATCTTAAGGCAAATGGGATGAGGAAATGATATTATAAAATTTGTAAATAATGTGCCTGCAGACACTGCACAAAAACAGATGGAAATTTTCCTGGAAGACTTGTTTTTCCTGAACAAAGCTGCTCTGACCATTAAAAACTGGGAAATGAAAAATTTCTCTCCTGAACAATGTTGTCATAGCCAATGTAAATAAAAAGTCAAAGACTTATAAATAATGTACCTATAGCATTTGAAGCCATGGACATAGACCAATTCTTTTAGTAAAAAAATTAAAAGGACTATATCTATGGTCAATATAGACATAAAAGTAGAAGATTTCTCTACTGAACTAAGTAGCCAGGATTGGTAAGGATAGGGCAGTGGGAACCCATGGTCGGTGGCAATCTTGGAGGTGAAGGATTTTTTTTTAATTCAATAGCTATGGTCAAGGAAGGCATGGAGCAGCACGTTTTAAACATTTTGGTCTCAGAATGCTTCAACACTCTTAAAAAGTATGTTTACATGAGTTGTATCTCTGGGAATTTATGAAAATAGAAATTAAAGCTGAAGTTTTTAAAAACAAAAATCCCGAGGAAGCAAAGCAAGGTGGCAGACCAGAGACACCACTAACCAGAATGTCTCAGTAAGAGGAAGAAGTTTTAGATGAAAGAGAAAAACCAAACAGACAGACAAAAGAAGGAAGGGTATCATAAGCTTCATGAGATTCCATGGGAAGAGGGTGCAGAGCAAAACTGGAAGGAGAAAGGCATCAGTGAAGATTAACCCCCAAGAGGCTTGGAGACCAACGAGAAGGGTAGGTGGAGTGGTTAGTTTCTCCCTTGCTTGCATCTTGGACTGTTGAGGGGCTCCTGAGCTGCTGGAGAGACATTCTGCCCACATGAGCCCAGAGACTGCTGCCGCCAGTGAGCTGGGAGCTTTTTCTAGACAGGGCACCAGGCTCCCAGCCCCACTGTGGTGCCTCCCACCCTACAAACCCAAGCCAGGCTGCAGGCTCCATATTGCTTCTCTACCCACTGTGTGCCTTTGTCATCCACATAGGTGGATTCAGCTCCTCTGGTCCTGTCTTGCTCATCCCCACCCAGACATTTCCCACCTCAAGACCAGACTGCAGGAGCCACAGGAGTCCAGGGGGTCCCAGGTAATCTGCATGACTTCAGAGCCTGGTCATTCTGGGTGGACTGCCTCCCAGAGAGAGGATTAGAGATGACCATACTGCAGACTTTCCTTCACCTAGACTCTTTTTCTCCCCTTCCCCTCCCCCACCAGAGGCTGCTGAGAGAGACAATTGAGCCACCACATGGAGTGGGGCTCAGACTTTTCCTTTTGGGGTCCTGCAGCAGACAGAGGGGTGCTCAGACTGTGAGCTCCCTGCCAACCAGCCTTCCTTGGTGCTGCTTGCTTGATGGCCCCATCAGAGTGGGGCACACTCTGAGGTGGAAGAACATTGAACCAGGTTGGGCACCCCATGGGTGATTTGGGACTAGCATGCTTCTCCCTGGCATGGTCAGGGATTGATCTCTGAGACCCCGGCAATGGGTCCACAGGCCAGATCCCCTATCTCCAGGTCTTGATCATGATGCCTGGAGACACAGAGGGGATATTTATGAATTAGTATCAGAAGGTGTGGGTGCCTACGGGGGCAGATCAGGGGGCACAGTGCAGTGTGGGTCCTAGCTGCAGTATGCTTGTAGGGCACTCCTCCTTCCATGGGAGGACCATGTTCCCAGCGCAGGCCAAGATCCTGAGCAGGGAACCTCCTGGCCTACATCACAGTTGTAGGGGAGCTCACCTGGCTTGAGGTCCTGCCCACCAGCTGAGGCCCAGGAGAAACCACAGAATAGGGGAAGGTGGAAAGGAGTGAAGTCTGCTCAAGACTGTTGGATTGTGGGTATCAGACAGTCCTGCCTCTACACTCAGACTTTCTGGTTGAGTGGGGCCACTTTAGCCCCTCCCTGGCAGCTTTGACCAGAGGCGAGGAAGAGAACTTTGACCCCTGCTGAAGCAGATCCCTTGCCAGCATTTGTGGAGCTTGAGGGCAGGCTCACCCAACCCAGCCCTGTCCAGCCTAACTCCCCCACCTGCCTCTGCTGTGGTGGAGAATAAGGACTCACCTGGAAGTTCCAAGGCCTCACCCACCACTTGGGGCATTCAAGTGCTTCTTCTAAGGAACTAGAGCTGATCACAGGACCCGGAAAACAACATTGCAGCTTTTTCCTTCCAGCAAGAACCACCTATGACAGGGAGGTCAATTTGCATGCCTTTTACTGCATTTATGGCATTTACATTACAGCGTATGGTTGATTCTCACCCAGAAGCACCACCTACTGGCTCAGAGATTAAAAAGGTATGTCATTATCTAAACAAAAGAAAATCCAAAAGTAAGAAGCATGAGCTGCTCCATATGAGAAGGAATCAGCAAAAGAACTCTGGAAGTATGAAGAATCAGAGTGAAAGGACACCCCCAAAAGGGAACACCAGCTCTCTAGCAATGAATACCAACCAAAATCAGAACATTGAAATGACAGATGAAGAATTTCAAATATGGATTATAAGGAAGCTCAACAAAATACAGCATAAATAGAAATCCAACACAAAGGAACCACAAAAACAATGCAGGAAATGAATGAAAAATTCACTAAAGAAATTGAATTATTAAAGAAAATTCAAACAGAACTTCTGGAAATGAAAAATTTGTTCAAGGAGTTACAAAAAACAATGTAAAGACTTAAGAATAGGTTAGATCAGGCAGAAGAAAGAATCTGAGAGCTTGAAAACAACACCTCTGAATTAAACAAACAAGTCAAAGAGATAGAGCACAGAAATAAGAGGAATAAGCAAAGCCTGCAAGAAATATGGTATTATGTAAAAAAGCCTAACATAATAATCATAGGCATTCCTGAGGGTGAAGAAGAAAATATGCAAGGGTTGGAAAACCTATTTGAGGGAATAATCGAGGAAAATTTCCCTGGCCTTGCTGGCTTATCTAGCTTGAAGGACTCCTGGGAGATTCATCACAAAGAGGCAAACAACATGACACATAGTCATCAGATTGGCCAAAATAAACAAAAAACAGGCATTCCTACAAGCCATAAGGTGAAAGTATTAGGTAACTTACAAAGGCAAACCCATCAGACTAACTGCAGACTTCTCAACTGAGACCTTAGAAGCCAGAAGGGATTAGGGCCCCGTACTCAGTCTTCTCAAACAGAATAGTGGCCAGCCTAGAATTTTGCATCCTGAAAAACTAAGTTTTGTAAATGAGGGGTAAATAAAGACTTTCTCGGACAAGCAAACACAGGGAGTTTGTCAAGGGAAAACCTGACCTGCAGGAAGTACTCAAAACTGCATTATACAGATCAACACAATAGACACCCACCTGTGTAATATCACTCAAAACTAAAGGTAAAAGGCCAGGTACCACAATGGCTCAAGATATAAAAACAAAGCAATGAAGTTTTAGTTAACCAGGTTGAAGTCTGGTAAATTGATGCCTCCTAATTTTTTTCTTTGTGCTTAAGGTTGCTTTGGCTATATGGGGCCTTTCTGGTTCCATAAGAGACATAGAATTATTTTTTCTACATCTACAAAAATAATGCTGGTATCTTAATGGGGATTGCATTGAATCTGTAGATCACTTTGGGTAGTGGAGACATTTTAACAATGTTGATTCTGCTGATCCATGAGCATGATATGTTTTTCCATCTGTTTATATCCTCTACTGTTTCCTTCTTCAGTGTTTTATAATTCTCCCTGTAGAGCTTTTTTCACCTCCTCAGTTATATATATTCCTAGGTATTTTATTTTCTTTGTTGCTATTGTGAAAGCTGTTGAGTCTTTGATTTGACTGCTGTTGGCATATATGAATGCTACTGATTTGTGTACATTGATTTTGTAACCTGAGACTTTGCTGAATTTATTTATCAATTCCAGGAGTCTCTTGGCAGAATCTTTGGGATTTTCTGGATATAAGATCATATCATCAGCAAAGAGTGATAGTTTGACTTCTTCTTTCCCTATTTGGATACCCTTGATTTCCTTCCCTTGTCTGATTGCTCTGGCTAGGACTTCCAGCACTATCTTGAGTATCACAAGAATGGAAAAATAAACACCACATGTACTCACCATTAAACTGGAACTAATTGATCAACACTTATGTGCACATATGGAAATAACACTCATTGGAAATCAAGCAGGCGGAAGGGGGAGGAGGAGATGGGTAAATTCACACCTAATGGGTACAATGTACACTATCAGGGTGATGGGCACACTTATAACTTTGACTCAAATGGCACAAAAGCAATTTATGTAATCAAAACATTTGTACCCCCACAATATTCTGAAATAAAATTTAAAAAATAAAAAAGAGCTGTTGTGTTTCAAAAATAATGATTTTTATCTTTATTTTGAAATTGTTTACATGTTAATTTCTTTTTCTTGTTTTATTGCATTGGTTATGAACTCTAAATTCTGCAAAAGAAAGTAAGAGTAATATGGGATTTCCTTATATTTTGCCCTTTAAAATCTAAATGTTTCGAATATTTCATTCATTATAGTCTAAGAAAAAGGTTTCTGGCAAATACTTTTTATTAGATAAAAAGTGTAACATCAAAAAAAGGAACAGAACCTAAAGACTTGGAAAATTCTCAGCCAATATATACTGCAAGAAATGAGAAAGTATGTTTTGGAGAGAACACCAAAGCTTGTGGCTGCACCATCACTTGATAAAGAGATTATGGGATTATAACAGCAGAAACACTGCCAGTTTGAATTCAAAGGAACAGAAACAGGATGAAATGAAGAACAGATTTTGAATCTCTTGAATTCTATAAGATGGAACAATACAGCTAATCAGCTGTGAATGTGTATTATCCTTCAAGAAAAGAGAAGAATGACCCCAAAGGTGATTCAGAGATCAGTAGCCCTGCCACTCCCTCCACAGGCTCAGAGAGAATAGTCCCAGAGGTCAAGTCTTCTCATTCTGTTTCAGAGAGTGGGGCCACCTCCTCAGGTTCAGAGGGTCAGGCTACTTCCATCCAGTGCTTCAGAGGCATGGCTGGCACCTGATTCTCAGCCTTATCACACAAAGCTAGTTGGTCAGAGCTACTGCCTGGGGCAAAGGCAATGCTGCTACACCAGTGGGCACAGAGGGCAGAGCATCAAGCCAAAGAAGATTATTCTTGAGCCCTGATATCCAATGAAATTTTCCTTGCTAGGTATTAGACTTGCTTGATACCATCACTCCTTTTATCTTTCTGATCTCTCCCTTTTTCAATGGGAATGTTTATTCTGTTTTTCTACCATTATATTTTGGAATCATATAACTTGGTTCCACAGGTTAACATCTGGAGAGTCATTTTGCCTAAGGATGAATCATACCTTGGATTTCACCTATACCTGATTTATATGATATTTTGATGAGACTTTGGACTGAATTGATGCTGGAATGATTTAAGCCTTTGGGGGCTGTTGGGATAGGGTGAATGTATTTTGCATGTGAAAAGGACATAAATTTGGGGGCAATATAGGGCAGAATGTTATGGACTAAATTGTATCCCCCCAAATTTATATGTTGAAGTGCTAACCCCAATGTCAATATATTTAGAGATAGGACCTTTAAAGAGGTAATTAAGGTTAAATAAGGTCATAAGGGGCCCTCATCCAATATTACTGATGTTATTATAAAAAGAGAAATAAGGCCGGGCGTGGTGGCTCACGCCTGTAATCCTAGCACTCTGGGAGG
>VBSM01000568.1:1731794-1770750 GCA_008086735.1 Cheirogaleus medius
AAAAAAAAAAAAAAGAGAGAAATAGACACCAGGAATATGCACATACAAAGAAAAGGCCATGTGGGGGCACAGCAAGAAAATGGCTATCTGCAAGCCAATAACAGAGGCCTCAGGAGAAAGAAACCCAGCTGGCTCTTTGATCTTGGACTTCCAGCCTCCAGAAAATGTGAGGAAATACATTTCTGTTGTATAAACCTGTGGTCCCCAACATCCAGGGGAATTGGTCCTATTGTGGCCTATTAGGAACCAGGCCACACAGCAGGAGGCGAGCGAGCAAAGCTTCATCTGTATTCACAGCCACTCACCATCACTTGCATTACTGCCGGAGCTCCTCCTCCTGTCAGATCAGTGGTGGCATTAGATTCTCATAGGAGTGTGAACCCTACTGTAAACTGCACATGCGAGGGATCTAGGTTGCACGCTCCTTATGAGAATCTAATGCCTGATGATCTGAGGTCGAACTGAGGCAGTGATGCTAGTGTTGTGGAGCAGCTGCAAATACAGATTATCATTAGCAGAGAGGTTTGACTGCACAATAAATGTAATGCGCTTGACTCATCCCGAAACCATCCCACCTCCACCCCTTCCCCGCCCGGTCCATGGAAAAATTATCTTCCATGAAACTGGTCTCTGGTTCCAAAAAGGTTGAGGACTGCTGGTTTAAGCTACCAGTCTGTGGCAACATTAGCAGACTAATATAGCCAAGAATGCTGTATATGGAAAAATTATTTGCAAACCATATATCTTATGGTTTGGACTTATATCTAGATTATATAAAGAATTCACCAGATTCCTAGAATTTGTCAAATTTGAACAGTGTCTAGCATTTTTTCTATGCCTGCCAGACATTCCTAAATTTTCTATCACCAGGCCTATCTGAATATGACTCATATAGTTTGGATATTTGTCCCCTCCAAATCTTATGTTGAAATTTGTTCCCCAATGTTGGAGGTGAGGCTTGGTGAGAGTTGTTTGGGTCATGGGGGTAGATTCCTCATGCATGGTTTGGTGCCAGTTTGTTGAAAAGAGCCTTGAACATCCTCCTCTTTTGCTTCCTTCCTCTTGCCATGTGATGCTGTTCCACTTCACCTTCTGCCATAAGTGGAGGATTCCCAAGGCTCTCACCAGAATCAGATGCCAGTGCCATACTTCTTTTATAGTCTGCAGAACCATGAGCCAAATAAACTTATTTTGTTAATAAATTATCCCACCTCAGGTATTCTTTTGCAGCCACACAAATGGACTAAGACACTGACCTTTATATTTTAGGTATTTAGTCTAATTCTGATGCTTAATAATAACTGCCTGAACTTCCAAATCTTGACACAGGAGATCTAAAGCCATCTACCATGAATTCACAGGCACTGTACTGCCCACAAACTGGCCTGAAAATTATCCTACCTGTAAAAATGGATTAATAGGACCTGGCCTACCAACAGGAATAAGGTGATCTTGTTGCAAGGAGTTTTTAAAACGTATTATTAGCCTCATTTTACAGACTAGACTAATGAGGACCTAAGAGATGCAGTGACTTGCCTAAGATTATGTACCTAAGTAGTAGGTAGCAGAGCTGGGACTGAAACCTAGAGATTTTTCTTCTTAGTTGGGTGCTCTTTCTCTATACCACATAGTATTTCTCATACTCTATGTCCTCACTAATACCAGAATGTACTGGCACTCAAAAGAGATTTATTAAAACCCTTAAAGCTGATAGAATTGTGATAGTATATGAAACTCAATGATAGTATATGAAATTCAGTAATTCACTCATTCCTCATTTCAATAAACACATAATGAGAAATTACTATGTTGCAGGTACTGAACTTGGTAGTGTGGAAATATTTGAGGTGTTCAAAGAGGAATCACTACTGAATAATTCTTATTGAATAAATCTCTAGGACCACTACTGGATATAACAGCTTGAAGTTTTTCAGAGATCCATAATTCCTCATTTAAAAGGGGTTACCAGAGATCACACTATTCCCTACTTCCAAGTAGAACTACACTCAACTTTAAAAATTTTTTTATTTCAGCATATTATGGGGGTACAAATGTTTAGGTTACATATATTGCCTTTGTCCCACCCAAGTCAGAGTTTCAAGCATGTCCATCCCCCAAATGGTGCTCACCACACCCATTAGATGTGTATATACCCATCCCCTCCTCCCACCTCCCATCTGCCCAATACCCGATGAATGTTATTGCTATATGTGCACTTAAGCACCACATGCACTCAACTTTGATGACTATAATTAATATATATAGAAAGAGAGAGAGAGAGAGAGAAGAAGAAGAAGAAGAAGGAGGAGGAGGAGGAGGAGGAGGAGGAGGAGGAGGGAGAGAAAGTGAGAGAGATTTAGTCTACACAATAACCCTAATAGGTAGGTGCTGTTATCTCCACTTTAGAGATGTAGAGATGAGGAAAGTAAGATATAGGAAGATTAAGTGACTTGTCCATCGCCATAAAGCTAGTAAGTTGCTGAGGCAAGATTTGAACTCAATTTGTTTTGAGGGTCTACACTCAATCACTTCACTCTGTGGTTTCTACATTATTTTATGGCTATTAAACAGTACTCCCAGGATGTCTCCACTAACCTAAGGTGAAAGACAGTAAGCAAAAAGGAAGGAAACTTAATAGGAGTCTAATTGAGTATTCTATATTTCCCTTTAAGTTCATAGAAACTTGTCCCACCATAGGAAGAAAAAACCAAAAACAAAAGCCATGATTTTGTCATAAAGGACAGATGGAGAGATTAAATTTGGACTTTTATTAGATTCCTTTACAAGGTAGCACAATGAAAGTGTTCTAGGGGGAGTTTCTTCGGGTAGTTTTTTATTTTTTTATTTTTATTCTCTTTAATATAGTCTCAACTAGACATAAAATGGAAAGAATGTAGCATTTCCACTGAGCTTTTGAGCTTTATGCTCCAAAAGTGTTACTCATCCTACCTCCACCCCCCACTCCAACTGCTACCCCCACAATGTAACAATCCAAGAAATAGTACAATGTACCTTTTGGGAAAAGTGACTATTTGCAATTGTTTTTGATCATAAGAACATACCCTTTTCTCCACTGATGATTTCCCAGCAAAGTGTTTCCTAATGCCTAGACTGTCAGCAGTATTTCTGCTAAGAAAAGCTGCTTCCCATCCTGCCCTAAAGGCTAAAGTCTCAAGTGGACAGTAACGTTGGAAACCTCAGCAACTCTGCCAGCAAACCGGATAGAGAGGCAGAAGACCTGGCCGATGACTTCTATGATAAAGTTTCTGCGAAAGATATTATCCTGCAAGAACACATCCATCAGACCTGTCTCACATCGCAGGGGATAAATGAGAAAAAAGTGTGAGTGTTGTGGAGGGGGTGGAAGATGGTGAACAGTGCATGAACAGAGGGTATACAGCTGTTTTAAGAAGTGAGAGACAACTTGAAGACAACAGACTCTGTGGCTCTTCTGTCCTGCCCCAAATAATATAATGAGAGGTTTGCAGAGAAGAATCTGACTTATTGAATATATTCCACCAGAGAAGTCACAATGGAACTGATCCATCTATCAAAAAATTCTCAGGTGTATATCTTCCCTTCCTTTGCCATCCATCCAGAGAGCACTAGAAGAGAACATATCTGCCACATGTACAAAGGCTAGCTTATTGCTATAGACTTGCAAAAGGTTTTGTCCTCCCTTATTCTTCCTCTGGTCAAACCCACATCTTTCTTGGGTGCAAACAAAGCCCAATTTCCTTCATATGCTCTGTCTGCCTGGGCTTGGGGTTGGGGTTCAAGAATACTTAATCATGCTGTATTAGTTCTTCTTGACTCATCCTTCTGATGATCCCTGAAATGGGGCAAGCCGCTAGTGAGAGCTCCAGAGAGGGTGGTTCCAACATGCTTATCCCTTTTGACTCCTTAGGTAATACACCCACATCCTGGAGCCAAAGTTCCCATTAGTCTGGCCTTATCTAGCATAGCTGCCCCTGTTGTTCTTGGCCGAGGAGGTAATTACAGCGAACTGTTTCATGTTTTTGAGCAGGCTCAGCAGGGAACCAAGCTTAAGGCTAGTGGAAGACAGGTGAAGAGAAACTGAAGGGGGAGGATTTCAGCCACTGCCTTTGTGGCACAAACATGGTAAATTCGAAGATTAGAAGTGAGGAATGAGGTGTGGCAACTGGGAAAAAAGTTAGCCAGTGACTAACTTTTTAAAAACCTTTTCAATTAAGTCTTTTTATGTCAGAGAGACAGCCCAATAAAGTGTATGTCTTAGAGCTAAATTGTTGTCTCAAAGATTTCCACATAGTTCTCAAATGCTTGCAAGATTACATATATATAAATAAAACCAGCATGTGGTTCCCACAAAGAAAAGACTGGGAAGATAGGACTTTACAATAGCACAGACTTTACAGACTAAGGCCCAGTTAGTTGATTCAGTGTTCAGGATGAGTCAGCAAGCTGTCAAAAATGATAATGTAAAGTTAGGATGCATTACTAGAAGCATAATCCTCAGAATTAGGGAGATGATGGCTTCACTCTGTTCTGAGCTCTTAAGACTACACTTGAGATCATTGTTTTTATGGCTTGATGCCGTACTTTATGGCTGCCAAAGACAAGTCAAGGTAGAATCCCAGACTATACTACCTGGAAACCAAAACACCAGAAGAGATGCACATAGTAGCTGCAGACAAAGTCCAATTAGGAGAACTAAGAGAGAAACAGTAGCCAGAGCCAGAAACAGCTGTGGAAATTGAGTTCAACCTAGCAAGCTATGTCATGGCTCCTTCAGAAATAGAAACCTTGTAAGAGGGTGACTCAAAATGGCAACTGACTCTGCACTCGAATGTTTTTTTTTTTAATTTCAGCATATTATGAGAATACAAATGTTTAGGTTACGTGTGTTGCCTTCCCTCCCATTCCCCCACCCCAGAGTCAGAGCTTCAAGCGTGTCCATCCCCCAGATGGTGTGCATTGCACTGATTATGTATGTATATACCCATCTCCTCCTCGCCCCTCCCACCTGCCCGATGCCCAATAAATGTTATTCCTACATGTCCACTTAGGTGTTGATCAGTGAAACCAATTTGCTGGTGAGTACATGTGGTGCTTATTTTTCCATTCTTGGGATACTTCACTTAGTAGAATGGGATCCAGCTCTAACCAGGAAAATACAAGAGGTGCTAGATCACCATTGTTTCTTATAGCTGAAGTACCATAGTACTCCATGGTATACATATACCACATTTAATTAATCCACTAATGTATTGATGGGCACTTGGGTTGTTTCCACATCTTTGCAATTGTGAATTGTGCTGCTATAAACATTCGAGTGCAGATGTCTTTTTTATAGAATGTCTTTTGTTCTTTTGGGTAGATGCCCAGTAATGGGATTGCTGGATCAAATGGTAGATCTACTTGTATCTCTTTGAGGTATCTCCATATTGCTTTCCACAGAGGTTGCACTAGTTTTCAGTCCCACCAGCAGTGTAGGAGTGTTCCTACCTCTCCACATCCACACCAACATTTATTGTTTTAGGACTTTTTGATAAAGGCCATTCTCACTGGAGGTAAGTGATATCTCATTGTGGTTTTGATTTGCATTTACCTGATGATTAGAAATGTTGAACATTTTTTCATAGGTTTATTGGCCATTAGTCTATATTCTTTCAAAAAGTGTCTGTTCATGTCCTTTGCCCACTTTTTGATAGAGTTGTTTGATTTTTTTTTCTTGCTGATTTTCCTGAATTCTATATAGATTCTAGTTAATCAGCCCTTTATCAGATGTGTAACATACGAATATTTTCTCCCATTCTGTAAGTTGTCTGTCCTTGTAAGAGTTTACTTGCCTGTGCAGAAGCTTTTTAATTTTTTTTCCTTTTATTTCATCTTATTATGGAGGTACAAATATTGTTAGGGTTACATATATTGCCCCTGCCACCCCTCCCCCCACCATGCCAGAGCTTCAAGCGCATCCATCCCCCAGATGGTGCACACTGCACCCATTATGTAAGTATACACCCCTCCCCTCCCACCTGCCCACCACCTGATAAAAGTGGGGTTTTTTTTGACATTTTGGTTACATTGTGTGTCTTTGCTTCTCCTTACGAAGGGTTAGAGATATTCCCTTCCCCCCCCTCAACAAGAAGCTTTTTAATTTGATCAGGTCCCATTTATTTATTTTTGTTGTTGCTGTCCTTGCTTTTGGTGTCTTCTTCATAAATTCTTTGCCTAGGCCAATGTCTATAACAGTTTTTCCAAAATTTTCTCCTAGAATTCTTATAGTTTCACACCTTCAGTTTAAGTCTGTTTCCACTGTGAGTTGATTTTTGTGAGAGGTCAAAGGTGAGAATCCTGTTTCAGTCTTCTGCATGTTGCTATCCAGTTTTCCCAGCACCATTTATTGAATAAGGATTCTTTTCCCAGTGTGTGTTTTTTTCTGCTTTGTCAAAGGTTAGATGGCTATATGAGGATGGTTTTATATCTGAGTGCTCAGTTCTTTTCCATTCGTCTATGTCTCTGTTCTTGTGCCAGTACTATGTTATTTTAGTTACTACAGCCTTTCAGTATGGCTTGAATTCTGGTAAATTGATGCCTCCCAATCTGTTCTTTCTGCTTAAGATTGCTTTTGCTATATGGGGTCTTTACTGGTTCCATACAAAGTGTAGAATTACTTTTTCTAGATCTGGGAAAAATAATGCTGGTATTTTAATAGCAATTACATTGAATCTGTAGATCACTTTGGGTAGTATACACATTTCAACAATGTTGATTCTGCCAACCCTTGAGCATGATATGGTTTTCCACCTGTTTACATCCTCTGCTATTTTCTTCCTCAGTGTTTCATAGTTCTGCCTATAGAGGTCTTTTACCTCCTTAGTTAAATATATTCCTAAGTATTTTATTTTCTTTGTTGCTATTGTGAAGAGTGTTGAGTCTTTGATTTGGTTCTCCATTTGACTGAGTATGTATATAAGAATGCTACTGATTTCTGTACATTGATTTTGTAACCTGAGACTTTGCTGAATTTGTTTATCAATTCCAGTAGTCTCGTGGCAGAATCTTTGGGGTTTTCTAGATATAAGATCATATTGTCAGCAAAGAGTGATATTTTGACCTCTTCAGCCCTCATTTGGATTCCCTTGCTTTCCTTCTCTTGTCTGATTGCTCTGATTAGGACTTCTAGCACTATGTTGAATAGAAATGATGATAGTGGGCAACCTTGTCTGTTTCCAGTTCTAAGTGGAAATGCTTTCAATTTTTCCCCATTCAGTATGATGTTGGCTGTGGTTTTGTCATATATGGCTTATATCATTTTTAGGTAAGTCCCATGTATGCCTATTTTGTTAAGCATTCTTATAAAAAGGTACTGAATTTTGTCAAATGCTTTTTCTGCTTCTATTGAGAGGATCATATGGTCTTTGTTTTTGCTTCTATTTATGTGTTGAATTACAGTTATAGATTTGCATATGTGGATCCATCCCTGCATCTCTGGGATGAAGCCCACTTGGTCGTGCTGGATTATTTTTTTGATAAGTACTCAAATTTGGTTTGCTAGGAATTTTTTGAGAATTTTTTCATCTATATTCACAAGGGATATTGGTCTGTAGTTTTCTTTTTAAAAACCTCTGTGCTCATACTGGGAAATGTGGAGGAAATGGACAAATTCTTAGCAACACACAGCCTCCCTAGGCTCAATCAAGTAGAAATAGGATTCCTGAACAGACCAATGTCAAGTACCAAAATTGAAGCAGCAATAAAAAACCTTCCTAAGAAGAAAAGACCCAGACCAGATGGTTTCACACCTGAATTTTACCAGACTTACAAAGAAGAACTGGTGCCTATCATGTAGAAATTATTTCACAACATCTAGAAGGAAGGAATCCTCCCAAACATGTTTTATGAAGTCAACATCACCCTGATACCAAAACCAGGAAAGAATACACTAGAATGTTTATAGCAGCAGAATTCACAATTGCAAAGATGTGAAAACAACCCAAGAGTCCATCAATATGTGAGTGGATTAATAAAATGTGGTATATGTATTTTATGGAGTTCCACTCAGCCACTAAAAACAATGGTGATCTAGCACCTCTTGTATTATCCTGGATAGAGCTGAAACCCATTTTACTAAGTGAAGTATCCCAAGAATGGAAAAAGAAGCACCACATGTACTCACCATCAAATTGGTTTTAACTGATCAACACTTAAGTGCACATATAGTAGTAACATTCATCAGTTGTCAGGCAGATGGGAGAGGGGAGGAGGGAATGGGTATATACACACCTAATGGGTGCAGTGTGCACCATCTGGGGGACGGACATGCTTTAAGCTCTGATTTGGGTGGGGCAAAGGCAATATACATAACATAAACGTTTGTACCCCTGTAATATGCTGAAATTAAAAAAATAAAAAATATATATTTTAAACACTGTCATTTTAAAAAGAAGGTTACAAATAAATCAAACTAAATATTAAAAAAAAGGTTACTGCCACTAAGTGGCTGAGAAATCTTAAAGCTAGAAGACAGCTTGGAAAGCATATAGTCTGTCCTCTGTGTCAATTCTGCCTTTGAAACCCTGTCTTCTGCAGTGTTGGGTATACTTGTCCATAATATGCTAGTTTCAAATTGACAACCAGGCAAAGCACACAAACTTCACACTTGAGCAACACCATTTACCTAGAAGATGACTAAGTATCCTTCCTTACGAGGGCAGAAGTCTTTTACAACCTTACATGTACTTCATCTGAATACTACCTTGCATGCCAGCTATAGGTCAAACTCCTGGGACTTCCTGCACTCTACCTTTTTCCACAACTTTCTCCACTGTGTACAATTATCTCAGGTATTCAGACCAGCATAGTCTGACCTCCAATTATTCCTCCAAAAGTCCAAGGATCTATATTAATGACTAGATGGAAATAATATCCTCCAGGAAATCCTACTATCCTAAAAACAAGATGAAGCTGCTCAGCCAATTCCTGTTGTAAATTCCATAGTCTTTTAGTTAAAGCTATCACATATTTGAAAGAACTACTTCATATTGCACTGATTCTCAGCCAAAGTCAGTCCCACATTCTAGCCACCATTGAAAATGCCATTCTTTGTACAAATAAAAGTATAGGAGAGATATATACATATGACTTCCTATCCAGACAAGATAGCATATACTCATGTTTCTCTATGACATGTGAGGAAAGACTTATGTTTTTCCTCACTAAGTATAACTGTAAGATACAAACAAAGGAGAAATCAGCAAATTTGACCTCATTAGGGACTCCCAGGATTGCAGGAAAAGTACAGTGGTGGAGTGCCTTAAATCACACCACTCAATAGAAGAAAGTAACCCAGGCATGGCATCTTTTGATCCCCCAACTTAACAACATAATGTGGTACAGTTAGGTCCATTCCTCCCCCAGATCACACAGAGTCCTGTCTATATTACCAGGCCAGACCAGCACCACAGGCAAGGGGGATTAATCTCTCCACTGATAATAAGTGACCAGAGGAAGTACTCACCTTCCTTGCAGGATCTGAAACTCCCCCCCACCACCACCAAGAGACACTGAGTGGCTGGGAGGCACTGACAAAAGGATCCCACCACAAGAACCTGGGTAGGAAGCACTCTTCATCTTCACAGGCCAGAAATTCCATTCCCCCTTAAGAGCACCAGACAGCCCTGCCTGGGGAATCCTCTTCTGCCCCTTTAAGCAGCACCAGCTGAGACCAGCGGCTAAGACAAGCCAATCAGATCAGAATAGCACTGACAATGTTCTGAAAATTAGACTGCCATTAAAACCATGGCTCACAAAAATAGGCAAGTAGGACTGTGTGCTAAAAGTAAACAAAGTGACTACCTGCTAAAATAAAAAATGTAAATGGGACCCAGAATCTACTAGCATAATAGACAAAATATCCAGGATACAATAAAAAATGTCACCTGTCATACCAAGAAAAAAAGAAAGTCACAACTTGAATTAGAAAAGATAATCAACTGATACCAACACCAAAATGAATCAGATATTGGAATTATCTGACAAGGATTTTAAAGCAACAAAAATTTTAAATCATTAAATGATTCAACAAACATCACAAATTCTCGTGAAATATATGAAGACCTAAAATTTCAGCAAAGAAATAGAGATTAAAATAAAAATCAAATGAAAATTATAGAACTGAAAAGAAAATAACAGGAAAAATTTTTTAAACTCACTGGATGGACTCAATAGTTAGGCATAGATGTCAGAAGATAGAATCAGTGAATCTGAGAACATATCAATAGAATTTACTCAACCTGAACAACTGGGAAAAAATGGACTGGAAAATGAATAGAGAGGGACAAGAGTAAAAGATCCAACATTAATATCATCAGGTCCCAGAAGAAGAGAAAAAAGAGTAGAGTTGAAAACTTCCCAAATTTATTGAAAGACATAAACCCACAGGTTCAAAAAGCTGAGCAAATCCCAAATAGGAAAACTCAAAGAAATTCATGTCAAAATACATCATAGTTTAACTTCTGGAAACTAAAAACAAAGAAAAAAACCTTGAAATAAAAACACTAAAGAATATATCAAGATTTGGACAATCCTATACTTTCACAGTCTTCATTGCTGGTTTCTATACCTCAAGATCTAGAAAACATTTGACCCAACGATAATGTCTACCAATAATTTTACCCCTCACCTCATAGTCACCTTTTGCCTCCCACTTCAATGCTATTTGTATGATATCCAGAAGATTGAGGAATAAATGTGCTCAAACTCCCTGAGGCCTGAAGTTCTAACTTAGAAAACACCCATCCTGTCACCAAAGCTAGAACTCTTCATGTTTATTCCCAATATTATCTTACCCTATCCCTTATATCCTTGCATATTTTTCAATTTCCAGAGCTTCTACCTTCTCCCTAGAAGATAATGCCATCATTTATTAGTTTTGCCTGCTAGGATATTTTCTACCTTGTCAGGATATATTCTATCACCCCTTATTAATTTTATGTCATTAATCTTACTTTCTCCTCCTAGTACCAGTCCAAATAATTTTTCTCAATTTCTCATATTTGTGGGCTGTTATCATAGTCTCCTCCTCCCTCTCAGACCTTAGCAGGCAGTAAGACAGTCTCCCTATCCCTAGAGCCTTCAAGCTGCCTTCACTCATCAGGAAGTCCTAGACTCTATTTCACTGATCCTAGTTATCTTTCAATAACTCTTGAAATTTCTTCAATTTGTTGAGATCTGTTTCAAGGTAGGACACTTCTGAGCCTCCACTGGATACTTCTAGTACAAGCACAGTACCAGAATCAATGGAGTATTTCCATGACAGCAGAATTCAGAAACTGATGAAAAATGCCACATTCAACCTCCTAAATTCCTCTAATCTTCATTCCTCTAGTAATTCCTTGGTTTCTCAGGGGAAAATGATTCAGGATCAAAATCAGAAAGTTGGCCCAACTTGTCTTTCATTTCCATTTCACCATATATACTCACATGCTGTTGCTAACGCCTAGTGTTGCAGGAGAAATTGACCTTGTAAATGTATTCATATTAAAGTGTTGAAGACTTAAGATGACATGCCTTCACAGGTTATTGCATTTTAAAGAAGCTAGGAGAAGACAATGATAAATCCAAGACTAGAGTATATGACTACATTGACAATTCCAAAAATGAACTTTGGTCCATCAGAAGAGGCAATGTGATGCAACTATAAAAGGGTTATAATGAGAGTCTGCCGTGGATTTACTGCTAAGGACTTAACACCAACAGTGTAAACTTGAAGAAGTCATTTCACCTTTCTCCATTTCAGCCTTGGAGAACTCTCATTGGTATGAAAGAGTTTGGACCAACTTACTTTAAGGTTTATTCTAGTGCTTAAATTTTATGATTGCCAATGATGGAAATAGGCTTCAAATTACAACATAAAGGCTATTTCAGCTGCTTATGAACAAAGCTGATTATGAATGAGTCTTTATCTTCCCCAGCTATGACAGCACAGAGAATAAACAATTAATTCCACCTGAGGTCATTTGAAGAAAACTTCAGAAAGGGCAAGTAGGATTTTTCCAGGTAGCAAATGATAGAGAATAACATTCCAAGTAGAGAATAAAGTATATGAAATAAAAATTGCATAGCCATGTATGGTGGCTCACACCTGTAATCCAAGCACTTTGGGAGACCCAGGCAGGAGGATTGCTTGAGGCCAGGAGTTCCAGACTAGCCTGGGCAACATAGTGAGATCCTAACTCTATAAAACATTAACAAAAATTAGCCAAGTGTAGTGGCACGCACCTGTAGGTGGGAGGATCACTTGTGCCCAGGAGTTTGAAGTTACATTGAGCTATTATTGGGCCACTGTACTGCAGCCTGGGCAACAGAGAAAGACCCCATCTCTAAAAAAATAAAAAAATAAAGAAATAACATGCCAGTATGTAATAATGTGCTGTATTGAAGAAATAAGGAATGGTTGGGTGAGGCTGGAGAATCAGGTATATGGTGGGAGTTGAACCTAAAGTAGATCAGGTAGAGACTGTGAAGGGCACTGAATACTATTCCAAGAGTTGGTAATTAATCCCATAGGTAATGGGTAGCCACTGAGGATTTGTAAACTGGGAAGTGACATGATCACATCTGTGCTTTAGGACAAAACCTTTGGCTACAATGTAAAGCTTATATTTGAGGAGAACAGCCTGGAGACAGAAAGACTTCTTAGGATGTTATTGCAGAAATCTAAACAGAAGGCAATGAGAGCCTGCATCTCTCTTCCTTGGAGAAAATGGGGAAGGGAATAGAGCAGAGAAAGATGGGTAGTACTTTGGGGGAAAAGCAATAACAAGTTAACCATGCAGCTCTCCCCTAAGTGTTTCCAGGACAAAAACAAAGCATTACACTTCTTTCTGTCTCCCACAGTGCCCAGTTCTCCAATGGACTCACAACAGGAATAGGACACACTAGGCCCCAAAACTTGAAGACTTGGAAAGTCCTTGGTTCTACTAAGCCTTCTAAGCTGGCTTTCACTTGATATAACACGGAATTCAGCATGGAGGAGTCCACACAGAGATATTCCAGTGGAATATCTGAATATTCCAGATATTCAACAAGTCTGATTTGGATAACTTTAAGCTCTTGTTTACACGATAAAGGATTAAATTGTCAGTTCCTACCAACAAGGCAGGACTAGGCTTTAGCAAAAGACTTGCAGGACTTCCAGGGAGATTTTCATGCATCTTTGGATTAGAATCCTTATTTCTTGGACCATATTATCTGTTGTAACTTTTATCAAAAATTATATCCTAAAGTTTATTTTAACTACTCCCCATTTTAGCCTAATACAGGAGCCTCCTCCACATCTCTGATGAGTGTTATCCAGTCCATCATCTGCCTAAAATTTTCCAAGGATGGAATAGCCACTACTTCCATCTGCTCTTAGATTCAGATCCTAAGAGCAGAAGGACTTTTGGTATTTTATGATATGTACAAATTTTCTAAAGACAAGGAAACTACTTTGAGTGTGCAAAAGTTTGTTCTTGGCACCTCCCCACACCTTACCTTCCAGTTTAATAGCACTGTTTATATGTTAATAGCAAATAACAAACTTGTTTAATGCATTCCTTATTTTAGCAATACTTATTCAACTCTTAATATGTACAGGGCACTGTTGTGGCAGGGGAGGGCGAGGTGAAGGTGACAGAATGGGGATAGAGGATGAAATCAGATACAAAAATTACCTTTAATGAATTTAACATCTAGTAGGAGCAGATCACTGGTGTTAAATACAGCACAAGCCATTGGTGCCAAAGATCATTTACCAGGCTAGGTATGATTAGGAAAATGACCTCCTCTCTTAAGAAGAATGAACAAAACCAACTATTCCAATAAAATTTTAAAATTTACCAGTGGCTTGCCACATGATGAAAAGTATTTATCTCCTTCTTTCAGTTTTTGTTGGCATATCACGACCTACTCTGTGGCGGGCTTGCAGACTGTCATAGTGAATGATGGCCTCCAAATGCCACTCTCCCTTGGGCCCATTAGTCATTGAGCACTGTCCAGTAGAGAAACTAGATTTGAAAATACTTTCTTAAGGACTCCAGTATTTGTTGATGATATCCAATCTAAAGAATATCTAAAACCATTACTCTTTCCCTGCTGGGATTTCAGAGCTCTCTGGTTTCCCTGAGTTGCCAAGAAATGCTATTAGCATCTGGCAGAAGGGGCAAAAGAGTACTGTATCTCCGTTTTTCTGTTTGTGACCTTTCAAAGTCCAATAGACTTTATTAGCAGGAGTATCCTGTCTTGCCTTCCATCAACTGGACTGTTATGCCCCCAAAATAACTGCTTCTTATGCTTGGAAATCATTTGTATCACATAACCCTCGTTCCCAGTATGAAAAAATCCAAGGTATTTTGGGAAGACTTTCCAATTTGATTAGAAAAAAATTCTTAGAGCTCTATTTTTAAGAGCCATGAATTACACATGAACTGAGTAAATGGAACATAATTTAACTTTGTCTTAATGACTCAAGGTTACCATTATAAACATGAATCACTGTACTATGCTGTACTATTCTCAGGTGTAATTAAGGTGTGTAGGAAAGTTAACCCCTAAACTAACTGATTCCAGATTGCTATTTTTTTTTTTGAGACAAAGTCTCACTCTGTCACCTGAGCTAGAGTGCCGTGGCATCTGCCTAGCTCACAGCAACCTCAAACTCCTGGGCTCAAGCGATCCTTCTGCCTCAGCCTCCCAAGTAGCTGGGACTACAGGCACGCGCCACCATGCCCGGCTAATTTTTTGTATGTATTTTAAGTTGGCCAATTAATTTCTTTCTATTTATAGTAGAGACGAGGTCTCGCTCTTCCTCAGGCTGGTTTCGAACTCCTGACCTTGAGCAATCCACTCACCTCAGCCTCCCAGAGTACTAGGATTACAGGCATGAGCCACCACGCCCGGCCACATTGCTATTCTTAAATAATTCTCTCTACATTTATCTCCTTCTCACTGTAAGCTATCCCTTCTTGTTGCTGTCAACATGATTGATTCTAAATGAAATGACTGCTTTCTTCTCTATAATGAATTAACTAGTTATCTTACTATCTAATCCAGCTAAAAATTTGATAAATAAAAACAGTTTAATATCTTTTATGGATCTGCCAGCCTTAAGTAAACCTAAACTCCTTTCCAAGATATGTTCTCATCCTGTACCACCTCTCAAAATAACAATTTCCATGTGCTCATTATTTCCTTTTATTTTCCTAAATTTACTTGAAATTTTGGTATGCAGGAATATAGGCAGCCCAGTGAAGGATTCTACAATTTGGCAAACAAATTTAAGTCCACCTAATCGACACCTTTACAAACTTCAATGACAAAACTCTTTCACTTCTGTCTTTCTGAATAATGAGGTACCATCTTTTTAGAATATTCTTATATGATGTCTTATATGATATTATCCTGACATGATATCTCTCACTACTGGTATTTTTTGTTGCCATTCGTCTCTTGCTGCACTTTTTTTTCTTTTTCAGGATCAATACATCATTCTTCAGGCACAGTGACAAGGTATTTGGGCAATGCATCTCTGTACTGGAAACTCCAAAGAATACCAATGTCCTTCACTTGTTGCTTAGATGTCATCTTGCATCCTTCTTTATCTTTGTATCATCAATAACAGATGATATTGAATATATAATACATGAGGAAAACAGAAGGGAATAAGCATCCATTTTCCAAGGTACTACTAATTCCAAATAGTATACCTGAATTTCCAGGTAATGTGTTCCAACTTTTGGTTTGGAAAATATGGTCACCATAAGTACAAGGCATACAAGAAAAATATTATATAATATACATTAATAATTAGACTGGTACAATTCAGTGCTAGAGACAAAACGAACTTAAAGGGCTGGAGAAGTTCAAGGAAAAGATAGACTGGTGTGGCCTAAAGCAACTAGAGGAGCTTCACAGAGAAGAGAAGACTGAGCTGAGCCCTGATAGATAGGTCATATCTGAATATAGTGGAGATTGAAATGGGAGTGAGGGTTATCATCTGAGCAGATTATAGGGCCCATTTATATGGCTGTCAAATATTACTCAGCAGCACTTACAATACCAGCCAATTTCTTGGCACCTATACTAGATTCTGAGGTCAATTGTTAGAAGGCACTGCCCAACCACTCCCTGGCCTCATCTTACTGGACTCACAGGCGTGGCCCACTTCCATTAGTCAATCAGAAGTTGACCAAATCAGTTTAGTTGTTTATGTGGACTAGGAATATTCCAGCCTGAGAGTTTATAAATAACTCCAGTCAGTGATTTGATATGATCTTAACACTCAAAGATTAGACTAATTCCACTTTTTTTTTCCATCTCCAAATTGGTTGGGGGTGGTTACATAGATATAACTCATAACAAACAACGTTGACATAAACCAATGTACAGATAATTTCTAAATAGTAAATGAAAATAAAATAAATATAGATAAGAGTCAAATATATAAACAATTACATACATACAGGCCCATTAGCAGGGAAGTTAGCAGGTAGAGGCAATAAAGTTTCATGTTTAGACAGAGTGAGATTGGTAAAAGTTATTGGGTTTCTTTTGCGTGGCCTAGGAAAGATTGGAGGACTTAACATATCAAAAACTGCTTAGAGGTCTCTTTCTCAGGACATTTGCTCTGGGGGCCTTCAGCTGCTCTGTAAGAACTCTGGCTACCCTGAAGCTGCCTCGTGGAGAGACCTCAGAGAAGGGGCATGATGTGCAAGAGCCCTAGCTGTCGGTGTCTTCCCAGCCCAGGCTTCAGATATATGAATTGAAGAAGCAGCCTCAGTTGGAAAAACAAGCACCACATGTACTCACCATCAAATTGGTATTAACTGTGTCACCAAGCTGAGGCAACTACCAGGGTTAAGAGCAAAATAAATGATGGCTATTGTTTCAAAAAAAACTGCTTGGATAGAGTTGAGTGAGCTAGGGAAAAAGGAAAGGAAGCTTGTACTAAAGCTTGTGGACAAGAATAAGAACATTTGGCTGGGGCTTTAGAGCATCTAACAAACAAGATTCCCTTTATTTCTATTTATTGTTTTCATTTATTTCTAGTGCCTCTTAAAATTAGCATATACAAAGCCCTGGGTCACCAAACAGTTGGTAAAAATCCAGGAATCCATGAGAGTTATGAAAATAAAGTAGTATTATTATTACTAGAATTATGATTAATATCTAGACATATAAACAGATAAATAAGTAGAATTGCTAAAACAAATATCGCAATCCAGGGATGTCATAGGCATGGCCAGTTAGCATCTTGAAGGTTTCCTATGTATTTCAGGCATCTTGCTAGTTGCATATATGTTACAGGCATTGTGAACAATTTCTAGGAATGACTTACAAACATTATACACATTGCCTAGGAATTGTTTACAATTCCTGATTTAACATTCTACCTGTAACATAAATACCAGTTAAAATGCAAGGAATTTGATCATACACTGGCATCAAATCAGAAGGCAGTATTTCTTCAGGGCTGTCATATAACCAGATGAATAATTTTCACATTAAAAGATGTAACATAGCAGAGGCAATAGCCAAATAACTATATTGTACTTTTAAAGACTCATATGCAGAAGATAATGCATGAATTGATGGAAAGGATCTAAGAGCAAGGAAAAATTTGATTCAGTGGTTTTTAAAATAAGGTAATTTTATAACTACTTGTTGAATTGTACAACCGTAAGTCCAAACATAAAATGGATATATATTTAAAAATCTAAGTGATTTTTTAATTCCAGGTTTTATTTTTTCATTGTTTTTAAGCAAATTAACTGCTAATTTAATATTTATTTTAAAAACATACCAGAACTTTTAAATGTATACTGTACTTTTTCTGAAGTAGTCCCCTTGGGAATATATATATATATATATATATACTTGTTCTGATGATACTGCCATTGCTCAGAATATTTTTGAAATGCTGCCTTTAGAACTGCCTTCAGTGCCAGTTTATGAACTATACAATACAAAGTCACATTACTATCTTGTCATATTTCAAAAGGTAATGTACACAATATACATTAGCTATACAATATATTAATAATTATATAATTTATATAGACCAGATTAATCTGAGAAATCAAAATATAGTCATGTTATTATCAAAGCTTTTTCCCAAACCACCCTATAAGCCTTTTCTCAGGCTACATGAAAGACCATCCCCTCTCTCTCCACCCAACTCTCGCTCCCAGAAGACATGTCCAGTTGAAAAGTATTGACCATCATTTGTTTCAAACACCTAGACTGAACTTTTTCAAATAAGTTTCTTGGTATAGTACATTTGGTCAGATCAGGCAGCTAGAATGTAAGCTTCATGATATCAGGAATTTTGTCTGGTTCACTGTTGTATTCCTAGTGCCTAGAACAGTGTTTGCTATGTTGTAGTTGCTCAATAAATATTTGTTGAATGAACTTTCCTGAAGAGTTATGGATCAACAAACAGAGATAGAAAAATGTGAAATACCAAGGTGATGGCTATATGAAAAGTAAGACCATGCTTCCTTCTGGCAATGATCCCAAGATAGCACTGTTTGGCAGTAATTAACAAAGATCCTAGTGGTGGCTATAACATGTCTCTGGATTACGAGCTGGTTAGCTTAGTGCCTTTAGAGGCTAGTACCATGCCCCTGCAGACTAGTTTTGCTCATACCATGTTCCATTCACAGATTCGGCCTTTGGTACAGGCCAGCTAGCTTGCAAATACTTGCCATAGGGTTTTATGTTCAAGGATAGGTACTGAAACCCAGAGATTTAAAGTGGCTCAGGCTAGGTCATGTAGCAAACTAACGAAGGATAGAAGAGCTTTGGTCTAAGATGAGGAAAATAAAATACTAGGTCCCTGGACTGCTCTAGTATTTACCCTATTCCAAGCTAGAATTGCAGTCCTGGAATCTTCCTCCTTAGTCTTACCACCTTCTTCATAGGCTAGGAAGTCATAACCCTGAGGTCCTCTTCAACCCCCCATGTAATTTGGAAATATTCTCCTAGTAATACCAGCAACTGCAGCAGCAGTAATAGTAAAGGTAAAAGTACTTCTAATAGTAATGTTAATAACAATATTGTCTAGCACTTACTGAGTGCTTAATATATGATATACACTATGCAAACTCTTTACATGTGATATCTCTTTTTGTCCTCTTCACAAACCTATCAAGTAAGCAATGTTATATACCAATCTTACAGATGAAGAAACTGAGGCTCAGAGAGGTTAAGTCACCCAGCTAGTCAGGGATCTATGCCTTTGCCTCCCTAACTCTGAAGCCCAGGCACTGAAATATAATAGTATGCTTCCTCCTCAGCATTATGTTCTGCTCTCTGACCCACCCTTCCCCTAGCCCACAATAAAGTTTCAAGAAAAATCTGAAGAGCCACCATAGTTTAAACCTTGAAGTGATTTGGGACCACTTATAGCATTCAATAATAATGGCTGCATAGCGAACACAATCCTAGAGACCAAACATCTGTTTTAAGACCTTGAATGAGTATGTTTTTCTGGAATATCCCCTTAGAAATGTTTTTTGAACATTTGTTCAAACAAGTTGAGGTCTGGACACCCTCTGATGCCTTTCTCGATTGGTTATGCGCCAAGTATGACATGATCTTTCTGCATGTGGTTTGAGTTAGATGGAAGTATTGTACGTGCCTGGGACACTGGGCAAGGCCTCCAGAGCTGCCTCTAG
Source organism: Cheirogaleus medius (assembly GCA_008086735.1). Classification (NCBI taxonomy): domain Eukaryota; kingdom Metazoa; phylum Chordata; class Mammalia; order Primates; family Cheirogaleidae; genus Cheirogaleus; species Cheirogaleus medius. The sequence goes on from VBSM01000568.1 coordinate 1,751,498, forward strand.
GTCCTGCCAAGCAGGCCCACTGAGGAGATGGCAGCCCTGAGGTGACTGGGCTGCAATCACTAATAGGGCTGGGTCACCCCATAACCCCCATTGAGGGGACAGACTTCACCTTACAACTAGGACATTTATGTTCTCCTAACTTTTCCTTTCCCTTTTGCCTGGATATTTTCTCATCTTTGGGACAGGTTCCAGAAACGCCCAATGGACTTCTCATGCCTTTTGACTTGAGAATTTCTGGGGCTCTGAGCCTGAACCACTAGCCCAGCATTGTTATGGCTTTATTTTCCTACTGCTAACCACCTGGAGCTCTACCTGCTGTACTATGAAATCATTAGGGAACTGGTTAATGTCTTTGGAAGGTGCCGCCTAGTGCACATAACTGTAAGAGTCTACAATCCCAGACAGTTTTACAGCTTTGGCAGGATGGAAGTATACCCTGTGGATAGATTGAATGTCACCTCTTGGCCTGGGTTTGTGGGAGATGGCTGCAGAGCCCATCAGCAAAGCTGCCACGTGGCCAAGTCCATGTGAGTGATGGAAACATGACTGTGGGAAGAGGCCAAGGCCGGTAATGAGGGAGGAGACACTCAATCCTAAGGGAAATCCTTGAATCCCCAACATCTGTGAGATGGATCAGATGAGGCTAGAGGACAAAAAGCAACAAAAAAGCATTCAGCTGATATAGGTATCTCAGGAAAGAAGTAAAGAAGATCAAATCTTATGATGTTGTGGCCATGGAAAAGCTACAGGTGTCAGGTATTCAAATTAGCAGATAAAATATACAATAGGAGTGCTTCAGAGTTAGACACAAATCTAACTATGGGAGAATCTTTCCTTAGGCCACAATGAACTTCTGAAGTTGCCTCCAACTATTACAAGAAGTTCTGCAAGCTGATGCTATTCCTTCTAACTGAAAATGCTATTCCTTCTTCACTTCCCTCAATACAAAATGAACTTGTACTGCTGAAAAATGAGAATATCACCTCCCTATACACTTGAACTAACATTACTGGCAGGAAGAGAAACTAAGCTAAAGGTCGCTGTAGATTTTTATTGATTAAAGTTGATAAGGTTTAGAGGGAATGTATTGGATAAGACGTCATTACAATATTTAAAACGAGAAGTCATGAAGGCCTAAATGAGAGTTGTGGCAGTAAGTATGGAAGGGAGTTGCTGATTGTGAGACAGATAATGAAGGAATATCCACACACCCTTGGCTACTGACTGGATTTAACAGGGCAATGGAAGTATCAGAGATATTGTCAAGGTTATTAGTCTTAGTGGTTGGGAAAATGAAAATAGAGGTGCCAGTAACATGAACAGTGAATTCATAAGAAAAATGTCTTGCAGGGAAGAAAAACGAGTTTGGGATGCCAGATTAAGAGACAGAACAGACACTTTGAAATTCCGGTCTGGTGCTTAGGAGACAGCTTTGAGCTAGAGATAAAAATTTAGGCAGGCATCATTTGCCTGCTCCTTCACCTAAGTCCAAACCTGCTAGTTCCCAATCCCTACAAGCAGAGACCAGGTACGAAGGTTGTTTGAACCCTCCTGCCTTCTCCCTATTTTTGCTGGTAGTCTTCCCAAGTCCCCATGTTCTTCTGCCCTATAATTATCTCCAGAACCTTACAGTAGAGAAACCTAGTTGGCCTCTTTGTCTATTCCAAGCATCCACTGTAAATATCCAGTTTAAAGAATAGTTCTTTATATTCCTGAACACATGTCATTTGTGAGTAATAAATGATCCAAACTAATTATATTGATCAAAGTTTCAATTGCTTTGAAAATTATTTACACCAGTGAAAAAATTGATATGCATGAGAAAAACCTAGAAAGCAAAGATCAGGTGAGTGCTACAGAGTAATGGCAACCATATTTTCTGAAACAAAAGTTGTTTGTTGGCTCTTGTTGAAAAAAAATTTGATACCTGAAGTCCTTTTTGATTGAATGAAGCAATTTAGGAGATGTAATTGGAATGGTGAAACATTGCAATTTCTAGGATATTTGGACTGTTTCTAGAAACAATAGGACAGAATACTTATCCTGAGAAATCTGGGAAGTACATAGAGTGTAATACTAATAATACAATGCATACCTCATGTTTTTGTACTCTAAAATTATTTTCTTTTATTGTTTTTATAATCTATAACTTCCAGCTCAGGATGCCTAACAGTCTTGGTATTTGCTCCTTCTCTAGAGAACTTTGAGGACCCAAAAGTATTGAAAGTCAGAATGAGAAAGTATCTTGGAGATCAATTAATCAAACCACTTTTTTTACATAAAAAGAAAGTGAGGCCAAGAACCCAAAAAATGACTTGCTTAAGGTCACACAGCAAGTCATGGCAGAACTGGAACTAGAAGCCAGGTATCCTGACCTCCCAAACAAACACCAAACCTACATTTGGGCAACAGCCTTTCTGCTCCTTCTTCTTCACATCTCATCCCTTCCCTTGGCATTGGAAATCCCTGGAGGAATGGGGCCCACTATCAAGAGGGCACCATACAAAAGTGCTAAAACTCCAATGCCCATCATCTCAAACTCCTTTGATCTATAGCAGCAGCACTCCCTCCTCTCACCTGAACATCTTTCCCTCTTGTCAGCTGAAATACTCACACCTCTGTTATAGCAAATGTCATAGGGTCAAATGAGACATCAAGGGGAAACATAGGTGGAACTTGGGTACCTGTTATTCCCAGAATTCCATTCCCAGATGATTAAAGGTTGAGAACTTTGCACACCTCCAGCCTGCTGGAATGTCAGCTTATTTCCTGCTTTTCAAGCTTTTCCCAAAATTGTTGAAAGGACCAAACCTCTTGCTCAGGAGCAAATATTCAGAAAATTTATTGATGGATATACCTCATTTCTTGAGGTTTATTAAACTCCTCCCTCTGGTTAAACAGGAAGATGATAACACATTTGTATATGTTACAAGAAGTGACTTGCTCAAAATCAATACAACAGAACTAGAACCTAAGACTTACATTTCCCATGGCAGAGGTCCATTCCCTATTCCCTACTGCTTCCAAAGGCTATTAGAAAAACCAGTGGCCAGAAATAGAACAGGGGTGGCTCCCACTCTCTCATGTATGACTTCTTTATGTGAAACAAGCTTCCATAATTCCATTCATCATGCATGACACTTTAGAAGTTTCCCCTCTGAGCCTATGAATTTGGGAACTACTTAAATAAAGGCCTGTAGAGTCAGGCGCAGTAGTGTGCACCTGTAGTCCCAGTTACTTGGGAGGCTATGGTGGGAAGATCACTGGAGCCCAGGAGTTCAAGGATGCAGTATGCTAGGATTGTACCAATGAATAGGCACTATACTCCAGCCTAGGCAGCATAGTGAGACGCTGTATCTAAAAAACAAATTTTAAAAAATAAAAGGGCCTGTAGAAAAATTAAACTGTCCATCCCCAGGCCCTAGCATGTGGCCAGTAAGTATATCACAAGCACTCCAATAAATGTATATGGAACTCACCTGGAAGGGTGAGTGCAATAGGAAATTAGAATGGAAAGGGAGGCCAGTACCAAAGTGTGGAGGGCTTGGAATGAAGCTCCTGGAATCTATAGTTTCTGATGTGGGCTGTGACTGTGCATCCTTGTGTCTTCTGCAAAACAGAACTTTTTCACCACTGAGGTATAGCTCTATAACAAGTAGAAACTTTGAAAACTATTTCCCCTTTAGTTCAGTGCCTGTACAAGAAATATTCAGCCTTTTTTTTTAATGTTTGAGGAACTCATAGTTCCCAGACACTCACTCCAATATGTCGCAAGCAATTTGATTGAAGTATTGCATATACCTTGGGCCTGAGACCAAGTGTGAGAAATTTCACTCCATCAGAAAAATCATTGAGGCAGCTTAAGGTAATGGAAACTGGTGTTTTGGATTAAACCTGTCTCTTTCCATCTCTGTTTTTGGTGCCTGGATAATGCCTCTGAAGGAAAAATCAGAGAACATATAGCTTGAATACCTTGAAGTTAAAGAGGGAAGAATGGCAAAATAGATATGGAGATATGTTCTAGTCTTTAAATCACATCGCAAAAGAGATCTAAAGAGCAATATATGAATAAAACCTTCAAACCAGGGGCACCCCACAGGCCAGTATATTTCACTGCCACCACCCAAGCTTAGAATATCTGCTCTTTAGACTGAAATATAGGACTGCCGTTTTACCCTTTGTCTTTCCCTATGCCCCTGGCCTTCTATAGTGTATTATCAAGACAGAATCTATCACATAGAATTGATAAACTATAGTATTGGAAATAAAAAACTAAAGGTAAATAAGTTTTAGGCATATGGTGTAATTGCCTATTACAGTTTTAAATGGCTTGGTTATAGAAAAGGAGGAATATTAATAAAAACATCAAACATTTCTATAAACTTTTACCATTGTCAAAGATCATATGCTTTAAAGTAATGTTCACAATACTAAGCAGTATTTGTATTAGTCTGCTCAGGCTGACTAAAATGCCATAGACTGGGTGGCTTAAACAATATATTTATTTTCTCACAGTTCTGGAGGCTGAAAGTCTAAAGATGAAGGCGCCAGCAGGTTTGATTTCTGGGGAGGTCTCTCTTCCTAGCTTGTAGATGGCTATCTTCTCACTGTGTCCTCACACGCCTTTCTTCTGTGCTCGCACAAAGATAGAGAGCAATCTCTGGTGTCTGTTCTTCTTCTTATAAGGACACCAATTCTATTGAATTGGGGACTCACCCTTATTGAACCCGTTTTACCTTAATTATAGCCCTAAAGGCCCTATGTCTAAATATAGTCACATTGGGAGTAGGGTGTCAACATATGAATTTGGGGGGAGGGATACCACTTAGTCCATAACAGTATTATTAACCATATTGAACTGATGAAGAGACTGAGGCTCAAAGAGGTTTAGTGATTTGCACATACTAGTAAGTAATAGAAGTCAATACTAGAACTCAGAGCTGTTAACCTCTGGTCCTGTAGTCTTGCTAACATATCATGTTGCCTTATAGAATGAGTTGAGAAGTATTCTTTCTGCTTCTATTTTCTGGAAGAGTTTGTAGAGAATTAGTAAAAGTTTCTCTTTAAATGTTTGGTAAAAGTCACCAGTGAACTGATCTTAGCCTGATACTTTCTGTTTGGAGAGGTTATTAATTATTGATTCAATTTCTTTAATAGATAAAGGCCTATTCAGATTATTTCTCCTTGTGTGAGTTTTGGTAGATTGTGTCTTCCAAGGAATTGGTACATTTCATATAGGTTATTAAATTTATGGTCATAAGCTTTTCCTAATATTCATTTTTATTATCCCTTAAATATCCATGGGACCAGTAGCGATAGTTCCTCTTTCATTTCAGATATTAGTAATTTGTGTCTTTTCTCTTTTTTTCTTAGCTAACCTGGCTAGAGGCTTATCAATTTTATTAATCTTTTCAAAGAAATACCATCTGGTTTCATTTATTTTCTCTGTTGATTTCTGTTCTAAGTTTTATTATTTTATTTCTTCTGGTCTTTTGGATTTAATTTACTTTTCTAGTCTCTTAAGATAAAAGTTAGATTATTGATTTTAGATCTTTCTTTTCTAATATATGCATTCAGTGCCATAAATTTCCCTCTAAGCACCACTTTGGCTGCATCCTACAAAACTTGATGAGTTATATTTTCACTTTCATCTAAAGCAAAATATTTTTAAATTTCTTTTCAGAAATCTTCTTTGATCCATGTTTTATTTAGAAGCATGCTGTTTAATGTCCAAGTATTTGGGAGTTTTGTAATTATCGGTCTGTTATTTATTTCTAGTTTAATTCTATTATTGTCTGAGAGCAGATATTGCATGATTTTTAATCTTTTAAATTTGTTATAGTATCTTTTATGTCTTGAAATGTGATCAATTTGGGGGACATCTGTGTGAGCTAGAGAAAAAAGTATATTCTGCTATTGTTGAATGAAGTAGTCTGTAGATGTCAATTAGATCCAATTAATTGATGGTACTGCTCAGTTCAATTATGTCTTTATTGATTTTCTGCCTGCTGGATCTGTCAAAAACTAATAGACAGGAGTTGAAATCTCCAAATATAGTAGTGGGCTTGTCTATTTCCCCTTGTATTGCTATAAGTTTTTACCTCACATATTTTAACACGTTGTTGTTATGCATATACATAATAAGGATTTCTATGTCTTTTTGGAGACTTGACACATTATATGTTATATATATATTGCTGCTCTTTACCCCTGACAATTTTCATTGCTCTGAATCTGCTTTTTCTGATATTAATATAGCTATTCTAGCTTTCTTTTATTAGTGTTAGCATGGTCTATCTTTCTTTATTCCTTTACTTTTTATCTATCTGTTTATTTAATTTAAAGTGAGTTTCTTGTAGACAATATGTATTTGGGTCTTGGTTCTTTATCTACTCGGATAGTTTCTGTCTTTTATTGGGAATATTCAGACCACTAACCTCTAAAGTGACTATTGATGTACTTGGATTAATATCTACCATATTTGTTACCATATTTCTATTTGTTACCCTTGTTCCTTATTTATTTTTTTTATTCTACTCTATTTCTGCCCTCTCTGGTTTTAATTAAGCATTTTATATGATTCCATTTTTCTCTCCTTTCTTAGCATATAAGTTATACTTCTTTTTTTATTTTTTAGTGATTGCTGTAGAGGTTATAATATACATTTACAACTAATCTAAGTCTATTTTTCAAATAACACTATACCACTTCACAGGTAGTATAAATACCTTATAACAGAGCATTCCCAATTAATTTTGCCCATTCCTTATAACACTGCTGTCATTCATTTTACTTATCCATGAGATATAATCTCCAAAAACAATGTTGCTATTTACCCATTAGATAAATTAAGAATACAAAAAATAAAATATTTTATTTTACTTTCATTTATTCCTTCTCTAATGCTCTTCCTTTCTTTATGTAGATTCAAGTTTCTGACCTATATCATTTTCTCTCTTTCTGAAAAACTTCTTTTAACAATCCTTGCAAGGCAGATCAACTGGTGACAGATTCCCTTCATTTTTGGTCATCTGAGAAAGTATTTCTCCTTCAGTTTTAAAGTACTATACTTCTGGATCCAGAATTCTAGGTTCATGGGTTTCTTCTTTCAATACTGTAATTATTTCATTCCACTCTCCTCTTGTTTGCATGGTTTCTAAAGAGAAGGCCAATGTAATTCTCATCCTTGATCCTTTATAGGTAAGGAGTTCTGCTCCTCTGGCTTCTTTCAAGATTTTTCCTTTGTCTTCGATTTTCTGCAGTTTGATTCTCATATGCCTGAAAATAGATTTTTGGTATTTACCCTGCTTGGTACTCACTGAGCTCCCTGGATCTGTAGTTGTTGTCTTTCATTGGTTTTGGAAAATTCTCTGTCATTATTACTTTGAATATTTCTTCTGTTCCTTTCTATCTTCTCTTTCTGGTATTCACATTATGATATGTTACACCTTTTATAATTGTCCCACAGTTCTTGGATATTCCATTCTGTCTTTTTCATTTTTATTTTTCTTTGCATTTCAGTTTTGGAAGTTTCTATTGACATTTCTTCAAGCTCACGGATTTTTTTCTTTGGCTGTGTCCAGTTTATTATGAGTCCTTCAAAAGTTATTCTTCATTTCTGTTACAGTGATTTTAATTCCTAGCATTTCTTTTTGATTCTTTCCTAGAGTTTCCATCTCTCTGCTTATATTACCTATCTGTTCTTGTATGTTGTCCACCTTTTACATTATATCCTTTATCATATTAATTATAGTTGTTTTAAATTCCCAGTCTGATAATTCCACCCTCTCTGCTATATATGAGTCTGATTTTGATGCTTGCTCTATCTCTTCTTAGATGCATTAGACAATTAGAGATAATGCATCTCTAATACATTAGAGATTTAAAAAACTGTTTTTTGTCTTTTTGTATGCTTTGTAATTTTTTGTTTATAGCCAGGCCTAAAGTGCTAGGTAAAAGGAACTGACGTAGATAGGCTTTTAGTGTGAGATTTTATGTTTATGTGGCTAGAGGTAAGAGTGTGTTTCCTGTTTGCTTTAACTTTAGGTATCAGAGGTTAAAATTTCTTCAGGTATCCTTGTTTTTACCTACCCTGTTGTCTTTGAGTTCCCCTATAGACTTCTCAAATAAGATCTGAGATGCACAGTTCTTTCAGTTGTATTCCCCTGTTATTATACAGGAGCCTTATTGATGTGGTGGGAAGTATTCTATAGTCCTATGATAAGGCTTCAGTCTTTTAGTGAGCCTATGCCCCTGGGCTGTGATCTTCACAAGTGCTTCTCAGTTTCTCCCCCTCAGGACTTAGACAGGAATGATAGAGGGGGCTGAATTTGGGTATTTGCCTTCCCTCTGGTCAGTTAGGCTCACATAAAACCCCAGCCAGTTAGGGTCTGATAGACTAGTTTCCCTTGAGGGAAGGACCTATTAAGAGGAGCAGAATGCTCTGAGTGTATTTCAAAATTCCTACTTTTCCCCTCCCTTTCTTGAAAACATAAGAGGATTTTTCTCATATCTTCACTGTAGAACCTGGTAGGGCTCCTGGGAATAAAACTCATAAAAATGTGAGGGCTCTCCTAAAGCCCACCACCAGAGTTTTTAACTCTCAAGTTTGTCTACACTGAGCCTCCAGCAATTTGTCAACTGCAGTTTAAGTTTTCCTTCCTCACTACTGGCTCCAATGGTAGTTTCTGCTTCTGCCATTATTCTCTGTATTTGCCCATCTGTACAATTTAGAGGGTAGCAGTTTTCCCTGTAAACTCAATTCTCTAATGCATCTAAGAAGAGTTGTTGATTTTCCATTTATTCCTTTTTCCTCTAGTTATGAGGATGGGAGGGATGACTTCCAATCTCCTTACATGCTGGATCAGATGCCAGAGGTCTCAGTTGCCTTAACATACAAGATCTTGTTTTTTCCATGTCCAACCATTTTCACCTCTAGGTTCTTTAGCTTGCTCTTAGAATCTCTAGTCCTAGGAAGTCGTTAAGCCTGTCCTGCTTGATTTCCAGCCCCCTTTACTCCACACCTCACCTAGGCTCAGATCAAAACTGCCCATGCTTCACCATCAACATCTACCTCTTGGTGATAGCTATAGTTAAAATATTTATGCTCCTCCATTGTTTTGTTTTGTTCCATACTTTTGTTTCAAGCCCAAATAAGTAGCTATGTTATGTTCCAAGACACTGTTCACATTTTTTTATTCCTCAGATTTGGCACATAGTAGGTATGCCACAAATGGGGAATTCCTTTAAAAGGTTGTTTTCTAATCAGTAGGGCAAATGTTATATCTATGTTCAATTCCATGTTCGGAGAGAGCACCATGTTTTGAAATGACCAAGAAAGGCTTCATAACAGAAGCTAAAATTGAATCTTGTCCTAAGGAATGGATAGGATTTATATTAATTGAGAGGAGAATGAAATGCATTCCAAATTTTGTGTACAGTATGAGCAAAAGTGCTGAGACAGAATTTTAAAAATCTGTTTTTAAGGGGCATATTCTGCTGCTGTTAACAAGAGCTGCTATTAGAATAGCTTTGCTGACCTGAAAGCTTTAAAAATATTAACATACTCCAGAGCTGATTAAATATGATTACATGGAGGGAGTTTGGAAAATATTGACTGATTCAATAACAAACAATTACCAAAGTCTTATCACAGAGTACTTAATGGTTAAGCATTGCTTCTTTGAGTAAAAAGATTTCTTATGATAAGGTCTTGTAGGCCCAGGTAGCGGCATATATGTGGGAGAATTTACTAACTGAAGTTTAGAAAGATAAAGCAACTTTCTCAATATCACCCAGTAAAGTATGGACCCAGGATTCAAATTTATGTCTATCTAACTTTAAAAGATCATGTTACTTAAACAATACTGTGCTTTTTCTAGAAAACAGAAGTTCAAAAACAGAAAGGGCTGCCTTGTAAAGAAGAGACTACCTTGAACTCAAGTATGTAGCCTAACATGGATCACTATCAGGAATGGATTTTACAGAGGTGATCCTACTTCCCTGCAAACATGGGGTTAAAGAGAGAGGTAGACTCACTACTTAACTATTAAGGATCTCTTCAACTCTGAGAATCTTTTATCCAATCGAAATATCTTAAGGGTACTTTTCACTGTTATACTTTTAGAATACATGTACACACACACACACACAAAACAAACAAACCAACAAAAAAAACAAGACTTTTCCTTCCCAGCAAAATTCCCTCCATGTATCCTTCCTTGAAACTTATATTTCAGCTTCCCAATGGTCTAAATCATTATCACCTAAGGTTTTCTGACCAGCAAATGTCAGCTCTTACACAGCTTTTATTCTGAAATAAATCATTGAACTGTCTATGCAGGAATGTTGATCCTGTGGAGTCCTCCAGACAAAACTTAGGTTGTCATAGCTACACTAAGGTAAAATGGCTGTCCAGTGAGTGCCCTGGAAGTGCAATAATTTAGAAACATCATAAAGAAAACTGGCCTCTGTTGCTTGAAATCAAATCAAAGATATCAAGGGTGTCATTGCACAAGTTGGGAAATTATTAAAATCTTATAATATTATTGCCATTACTTAGTGTTTTTTCATTGAGGACTGCCCAGGGAAAATGAACACTTACAGCACATGGTAAACATTGTGCTGTGGTTATTGAAGCATCTGCGGGAAATATCTTTGGTGATAGAGTCTCTGTGTTTCCCTCTGTGTCCTCATCTTGGCTATAGGACAGACTGCCGTTTTACAGCTATAGTGATCAAACAAATTCTAATAAAATGGATCTTCTGCTTTAGACAGCTAGACAGAGATGAAGACAGCTTGAATCAAGCCTGAATTGCTGTCAAGAAAAACATCTTGCTTCATCTCTCTTCCCTCCCACCCTCTGGGTTTAGGGTCAGTCACCTGGAACTGGAATGACTATCAGGAGCAAATCTTAGCTCAGGCAGTAAGATAGGAATTTGCAATGAGTTTTGAAATGACAAAAAGATTTATTGTTTGTCTAGCATATCCTAATTTCATTATCCCTTTCATATCTCCAAAATTTCTTTTTGTTTTCACTTCCTTTGCTTTTGATTAAGTTATAGCAAGAGTCTCTCTCTCTCTCTCTCTCTCTCACTTTCTTCCCTCCCCCCATAAAATTATGAGAGTGATCCACCACTCAGGTCAGCCAACTAAACTTCCTTTTATAATTATCTATGAGAGAGGTACATTACCTCTCCCTACTTGAATATAAATTAATATAGAAAAGACCAAATATAATTTGACAACTTGAGGCTCCCCCAGATAACAGTGGGCCTTAATAATATTTTTTTTAAAAAAAACAGCAAACCTGTCCTATGCCATGGATGTTCATCCCCATTGCATTTTTACCAACCCCATCCTCTTGAAAGGAAACCTAGGATATGACATAACCTTCATATCTAAAAGTTTGAAAAAATACTTGGGGTCAGCAATCACTATTTGGCCATAAATTAAAGGCAAGCTGGAGTCACAAGTTGCGGCCCTGTGGTGAACGCCTCTCAACCAGTGCAAAGCGAAAGCAGTTGTCCATAACCAACAGTCTTTTTCCAGTACTAAACCCGACTGAAAAGCTTCCAGAACAGATTTTGAGCAGAATTTTTTTGAAGAGTCAGTCCTCCAAAGACTTCCCAAAGGGCTATTACTAAGTCTAAGGCAGTGAATTCAGTTCTCTGTGTATCCGGCTGCAACTGCTCTACTAGATATCATACTGATATTAGAAAAAAGTTGAACTTAACTCTTACAGCCTGTTCTTTTGAATATTAATGGTTTTGAATTTATGCAACTTGAAATCCTATCTAGCAAGGCTTTCAAAACCAGAAAGAATAAGATCACAGAAATGGTCATATAAAATAGGGTCTTATCTAACGTGTGACTGAATATTTCCATCTACTATGTATATTGTTAGGAAGAAAAGAATGAGCCATAAAAGTATTTTTCTGTATGATTTTACACACTTAACTTTACCAAGGGGTGAAAAAATTAACTGAGATGAGAAGGAAGCTGGAACAGGCCTAAGTCCTGAACTGCCACTATGGAGCTTATTGTCAGTGGAAATACTAGACACTGAATAATGACAACAACAACATGTTTTTACTGAGCTCTTACTATGTATCTGTACTGTTTTCAGCGGATATAGGAAAGCAAAAAATAGTCATGTGTTCTCAGGCAGCCCTTATAATCCAATAGTGTAGACTCTCCCCAGACACTCCAGCTTCCCTATCACTGTGTTCAGAGGACAATTAAAACACTTTGGAACTTAGGAGGTTGTATTGTCAACTGTATGTTTATAATGAATATCTCCTCGTTTGGGTTGTGAGGTCTTTGAGGGCAGTTCTTTTCACTTGTGTATCCATTATACCTAGCAAATATAATGGACACCCACTGAAATAGTTTGAATGAATCAAGAAATTAACAAATAAAAGAAAACAGGTATGGACTACATAAAACAAAATCAAAAGTGGGTCAAGGTTGGAAGCTTCTAATCTCATCTTTCTCCAATTTACTCTCTATACTTCTATTAGAGTGAATTTCCCCACAAATTTGATCAGATTACTGGCCTAGTTGCATGAGTCTGCATTTCCTTGAAGATAAAAACCTGAATCTCTTAAGCATAGTATACAAGGTCATCCATGACATGCCCTTTGCTCACTTCATCTCTCACCCCAGTATGGGTCATATTATTATAATCATGGTTGACTCTCCAACTAGACTATAAGTTTCATGAAAGTAAAGATCTTGTCTAACCTGCACTCGAATGTTTATAGCAGCACAGTTCACAATTGCAAAGTGGTGGAAACAACCTAGGTGCCCATTGATACATGAGTGGATTAAGAAAATATGCTATATGTATACCATGGAGTACTATTCAGCTTTAAGAAACAATGGTGATATAGCACCTCTTGTATTTTCCTGGGTACAGCTGGAACCCATTCTACTAAGTGAAGTATCTCAAGAATGGAAAAACAAGCACCACATGTACTCACGAGCAAATTGGTATTAACTGATCAACACCTAAGTGGACATGTAGGAATAACATTTGTCGGGTGTCGGGCGGGTGGGAGGGGGGAGGAGGGGATGGGTATATACATACATAACGAGTGAGATGTGCAACGTTTTGGAGATGGTCACGCTTGAAGCTCTGCCTCGAGGGAGGAGGGGGGGCATGGGCAATATATGTAACCTTAATATTGGTACCCCCATAATATGCTGAAATAAAAATAAATAAATAAATAAATAAATATCTTGTCTAATTTATCTGTATGGTACCAGTGCCCAAAACAATGTGTCTTAATACTTACTAAATATTTCCTATGTACCAGACTCCTCTACTGGCACTAGGATGCTACTATATATTCAATTATCCTCATATTCTCTTTCATGTAACTATGCATCATAGTCCTTATAAAAATTTTTCAAATAAATCATAATTCTATATGCCTCTATATGAATTAATAAACTCAGCTTCTAGTCCTGACTGTCCTATTTATCTGAATTTATATATGCCTGTTTCCTCACTCATAAAAGAAAAATAATGTCACCTGTACTTTATACCTTGCATGATGTTCTAAGCTGACATACTTTCTGGAATAATGGAAGGTATAAAATACTCATAAGCACAAATGTTATAATAAGCAAATAATATAATTTTATAAATATAAAGTGGTAGTTATGATAATAATTTGTATAAATTGAGTTTAGAGCCAGATTGCCTGGATTTAAATCTTGGTTTAGCCACCTGTGATCAGGGGCTCCCTTTTTCATCACTTTCTTCATCTGTAAAGTGGAGATGATAATTATACCTACTTCTTTGGGTTGTGTTGAAGATTAAGTGAGTAAATTCATGTAAAATGCTCAGATCATTACCTGGCACATACTAGATACTCAACAAGTGTCAGCCATTTTTTTCTAGTTATCTGTAACCTGATTGTGGCAGTGACTGTCAAGTTATCCATCAAATACAGACATTAGCTGTACACATAGGATGGCTGCCCAAGCCCTAAGAGCTAAACCCTAGCATTCTCAGAGATAGATTTGCCTCTAAATTCTATCCTCAACTCCAAAATGTAATATGTATGGCCAACTCTTGAGAACTTTCCAAACACTTATGGTATGCCATCTGGTCCTCAAGAGTGAGTACATTTTCATTTATTTGGAAACTTTGTGAATTTGCCCCAGTAACCAGGGACAGTTCCAAGTTTATATATTTCCAATGAGAGAGCCAACTTCCCCCAAGTAGGTGTGATATAAGGGGTTCCCCAAAACCTGTTTCCCAATAAATCCCTACCAAACTTCTCTGGTCCCACTCCCCTCCTGCCTGATGAGAAAACCAATTGTCAGAGCCTGCTAGAGTCAGCAAGAGCTCCAGAGAATGAAAGGTTGGGGAGAGCTTTCAAGTACTTTTTATGTTCATCACCTCTTAGAGTTGTAAATAGAGTAACTCAGGTCCCTTGAGCCAGTTCAGCTAGGATTATATCTCATGACTGACTGTCTCCCAAGTCCTATTTAGAGGATATCACAGAGAATTTGATTTGGAAGGGAAGTAAAGAAGGGGGAGGAGGGGTGGTTGCACAAAGAAAGTAAATGTGTTTGAGTTTATACATTTAATTTGCAGTATAGGTGAAATCAGCAGTCCTTATTGACCCTAAAGCCATAGATTCCCAGCAATGAAAGATTTTTGCTATGTGTCAAAACAAAAGAGAACTTTGAAAAAGGTAATTTGAATGCAGGGTGGGATCTAGAGTAATTTTGAAAGTATGAAAGAAATTTGAGTCTTATTTAAAATGCTAGAAGAATAGACCTAGAAAGGGAGAGGAAGGGATTACACTAAATGGCTTCTTCTACAAAAACTATTCCAAAGATGAGATCCAAAGATGAGAGGTCACTCTTCTGGCCTAACTCTGATTGCCTCATCCTCATCCCAACCACTCATCTGCCAGCAGATAGGGTAGCATTGTTTTTGATTCCAGCAGTCTGTTAAAGTTGAATTTATGTTTCTTGCAGTAAATTCAAAGTGTATTTTTAGTATGTGTGTTTTTCTCTACCATCCTCCGACGCACTCATTTATGATGTTACTTTTGAAATGAACTATTTCAGTTGCTTCTGCAGATCACACACAATTCCCAATAATTAATTTTAAATTTTTCATCTGGTTCCAGGAATGAGCCAGTGCCCAAGAGAGAACTCATTTGGCTCTTGGAAAACTATACTGATCCAAAAGTGGAGTATAGAATGAGCCTCCAAGTCATCAGACCAATGGGCCTCTCTAGGTAGAGTTAATAGGAGATGTGGGGTATCTTGCAATCCCAAAATTTCTCAATCAGACTTTCAATTCTGAGTCATTCCTTTTGAACTCCTATACTCCCAAAAGATGAAAATGTCCAGTTCTGTAACCTTTGTTTATGGTCAACATGGGGCTTCAAATAAACCATTTTAATTTAACAGATTAGTTGTCTCTACCAAGGAAAGAACTGATTTAGTCATATAAACAGTCAAGCCCATTTTTGAAGTCAGTCTAAAAAAATTAACTCAATTTGGTCAAAGAAACATCCTACCAGTCAATTCAGTCAATTACTTCAGTCAAATAAATAATCCAATCTAACAACAGGTCAATTCTTCCTCGCAACTAATTAATTCAGTATAACCACTTATCATTCTATCAATCAATCAATCCATTCAGTCTAGCAAACAACCAGATTTAACAGATTCTATCCTATTGAATTAACTGACAAGAATATACAGAAATACTTTCACAGTTCCTGAAAGATTCTCACATGTAAAGTAAACAGTTACTCTCTTTCCTGATATATATTAAATGTACCAAACTAAAGCAAACTCACAGAAACCCTAAGTTAAGGGATAATTTGTGGGAAAATAAAATTTCAAATAAATAGCTTATTGTTAACATCATGCTCAAGATAGACTGTGGGAACATTTTTAAATGTGTCATTCATACCTTGAAATATTGATTCAGATTTTTCAGTTCCACTGCAAGAAGACTTTTATCAATTTTCATTGTTGATATACTATTCTATAAATGACTATCAGCATTATCAGTAGTATCAGAAAGCATTTAGTAAGAAACATACCACACAGAGATATTGGACCAAACTTTACACAGGCTTACGCCTGCTTACTGGTAGCTTATATTCTAAGCCGAGCCAAATACTTATTTATAGGAAATACACAGCAATCACATGAAAATATTAAACCCAATATGTGAACAAGCTTTAAGATATATTCATCCAGGTCATAGGTAAATACACCTTAGGAGTAAGATGGGGTTGGTAGAAAATTTGTTTCTGTTCAAATAATTAATACCAAGGGAGTCTTCACCTCTCCTCTGATTAATTCCAATAGACTTCATAAAGTTGGAAACCCATCTTGACTTAATCAGATCCTCTTACACACTCAATTCCTTTTCTCCCACCATATATACACCACATGTCCACATGGTACAGTCCCTGGAACATTTTTAAATTCTCTAGAATATACTTTTCCCCTCCTCTAATCTCACCACCCTCCCAGTGCATTATGATTACCAGTTAAGATTTAAATCATAAGATTTCACACTAAACATCTTCATTTGGGCACATGTGGCAGAGGATGCCTTGAGCCCAGGAATTTGAGGTTGCAGTGAGCTATGATGATGCTACTACACTCTAGCACGGGTGACAGAGTGAGACTGTCTCAAAAAATGTTCTTTAGCAACTGTGAAGAAACTTCTATATTTCTAAAGTGTTTTTTCAAGCAATTGAAAGATAAAAATGACATATTGTTCAGAAGGACACAGGAATTAGGAATATGGAGACTTCCTTACGCAATTTTCTTTTCCTATTCTAAACCAAAATAATAGAAGAAAGCAGAAAAACATACTAGTTCAACATGTATTAAGCTCCTACTATGCCAAACTCTAAGTTCTTTGAGGGCAGGAACTATGTATTTTCATCTTAAGTTCCCCAGCACCAAAATGTCTGGCACACAATATGCATTTAACATATAATTGGTAACCAAATGAATTAATTAATGAAAAGTATTTTGTAGCCAGCAAAGATGACTAAGACATGGCTAATTGCTCTCAAAGGCCTACAAAATAATAAAAGGAATCAGTTATATATATATAGTTTACTGAAATATAAAATAAGTACTATAATGAAGTACAGAATAAGGACTATGAGAGTAGAAAGAGAGCAGTTAATTTTTTTTTTTTTTGAGGCAAAGTCTCCTGCCTCAGCCTCCTGAGTAGCTGGGACTACAGGCATGAGTTACCATGCCCAGCTAATGTGACTATTTTCTGTAGAAATGGGGTCTCTTGCTCTTGCTCAGGCTGGTCATGAACTGGCCTCAAGTGATCCTCTTGCCTTGGCCTCTCAGAGTGCTAAGATTACAGGCGTGAGCCACCGTGCCTGGCCAAGAGAGAGCAGTTAATTTTGACTGAGGGTATCTTGGGAAGCCCCCTAGAAGAGGCAGCACTTGAGCTGAGCATCAGTTCAGATTTTTATAAGGCCATTTTGACACCAGGAACTTCTTGACCTGGCTACTTTAAGCCAGCCATTTTGATGTGGACTAAAAAAACTAACCATTACACTTTCAGAGGTTTTATAAATTACCAATTAATGTGTAAAATAGATGACCTTGTCCCATTCCCAAGACCTACCCTAATACCAACCTTTACCAGAAGATGAGGTTCAGGAAAGAAGCAGGAATTTGACATATTTATACTTTCTATTTACCAAGAATTGTGTGTTGACCACCCCTGGTAACCTCATAAAGGGCCAATAATCATACTCAGTAAACCATCTTCTTATTCTTTGAAAATTTACATGTATCTTGATATACACTTCAAATATTCTGATTTTTTCCCTAAAAGTCAGAGATGTTGGAGAGAGAAGATATTTGAACCACACTATAAACTCTTATTCTTATATCCAGACTGTACAGGAAATCTTCAGTTGAATTTCTAACAGTAATCTCAGGCATCTCAGTAAAAAAATATATATTTAATATCATAACACTCCTTTAATTGTGAGTTTTCAAAAGCATAATTGACACTTTCTTAGAAGTTAAACTGGCTGGCTCAACAGATATGTATTTTTAAATTTTTTCCTAACTGTAAAGATAAAACATACATTAAATTTTTCAAAATAAATTAATACAGGAAAAAGTGAAATGTTCTGCTAATTAGGACTGCAGTTAGGTAGAGATGTGTGCTTCACTCAGCAACTGATAGGTTTAAAACAATAACTGTTCCTAGTTGGAACAATTTTATCAAAGCGACTAGGTCAGAATGTCCTGCTTTAGATTTTTTTTTTTTTTTTTTTTTTTTTTAGATAAGGTCTTGCTCTGTCACACAGACTGGAGTGCAGTGGTGCCATCACAGCTCATTGAAACCTCCAACTCCTGGGCTCAAGTGATCCTCTTAGCTCAGCCTCCTGAGTACCTAGGACTACAGGCGTGTGCCATCATCCATGGCTAATTTTTAAATTTTCTGTAGAGACAGGGTCTTACTATGTTGCCCAGTCTTGTCTCGAACTCCTAGCCTCAAGTGATCCTCTACCTCAGCCTCCCAAAGTGCTGGGATTACAGGCATGAGCCATCATGCCCAGCCATTCTTTAGATTTTTTATTTTTTTGAGACAGAGTCTTGCTCTGTTGCCCAGGCTAGAGTGCCATGGCATCAGCCTAGCTCACAGCAACCTCAAACTCCTGGGCTCAAGTGATCCTCCTGCTTCAGCCTCCTGAATAGCTGGGACTACAGGCATGCGCCACCATGCCCGGCTAATTTTTTTTATATATTTTTAGTTGGCTAATTAATTTCTTTCTATTTTTAGTAGATACGGGGTCTCGCTCTTGCTCAGGCTGGTCTCGAACTCCTGACCTTGAGCCATCCTCCCACCTCGGCCTCCCAGAGTGCTAGGATTACAGGCGCGAGCCACCGCGCCTGGCCTATTCTTTAGATTTTGGACTGTAGGAGATGGTGGCTGAGCTGGAAAAGATGGGGGACCAGAATAAAAGAGGTTGATTAGCTAGTGATAACTAAGAACATTACCAGCGTAAGGAAAACGATGTCATGAAATGAGACTCCACTAATGCCAACAGCTACATAAAGATGCAAAATAACTTTATAAAAGGGAAAAATGGGGACAAGCATTTCAATATTCTATGGAAGTGAGAGATGAGTTAAAGCAATGAAGGTAGGATTAAATAGTGACATAAGAAAGTTTTTTATTTGTACATATGTGTTTATATATATATATA
>VBSM01000568.1:1779294-1790042 GCA_008086735.1 Cheirogaleus medius
TTTAACTAAAGTCCGTTCTTTATATTTTCTTAGTTTTTACCTAATGTCCTTTTTCTGTTTCAGGGTCCCATCCAGAATACCATACTACATTTAGTTGTCATGTCTCCTTAGCTCATGTCATGGCTCCTCTTGGCTTGTACAGTTTCTCAGACTTTCCTTGTTTTTGATGACCTTGACAGTTTTGAGGAGCAGAATGTCCCTAAATTGGGATTTTCCCAATGGTTTTCTCATGATTGGACTGAGGTAATATATTTTGGTGAGGAAAACGACAGAGGTGAAGTGCTGTCCTCATCACATCAAAACAAGGTACATAGTATGAACATGATTTATCACTATTGATGTTAATCTTGATGTAAATCAGAGGTAGTTTGCCAAGTTTCTTCACTATAAAGTTACTTTTCCCTTTTCCTTACTGTACTTTTTAGAATCAAGCATTAAGTCCAGTTCATGCTTGGGATGGGAGAGATTGAGGTCCACGTCCTGGGGACGTAGCCAAATAAATGGTTTGGAATCTAGTATCATATTATTTATTTTGTTATTCCAATTGTCCCAGCTTTGGCTATTGGAAGTTTTTTCAGGTAGGAACCTATGTTCCTTTGACATGCCCCCTTCCTTGTATTTTTTCAGTCATTTAGTTTTTTAAAATTATTTCCTCCTCTTTTGTCTTTTATGTTTGTTTCCTTATTCATTTCAGTTTTTCTTCTCCTATTTTCTGTCTTCTTCCTCTTTTCTCTCCTTTGTTAGCCTTTAGTATTTTCTCCTTTCCTCCCTTTCCCTTTTCTCTTTTACCTTTCTGCCTATGTGTTTAAAATAATTTTCTATTTTCCAACATTCTTTTTATCTTTTTCTTTTTATATAACATTTTATTTATTAAAATTTTAAAATATATTCTGCATAACTAGTAAAACAATGTAAATGTACCAAAAAAAAGTAAGAAAAATACACCCTCATCCCTACCCTCTGAGCCTCACTGCCAGTACTGTTGGTCATCTACTACATTTCATACCACTCTTGTAAAGCTCTTGTATTACCTCTCAGGCATGACCAAAGGACCTGATGTGGTAACTCCTGAGAGTTTGCTGCCTTCCTTGACAACTCTGTTCCACTAACAGTCATAGTCATTACACTGAAAATTAGCTGGAATGCTAAAACAGTAATCAGAAATTTAATGCTTTTCTGACATAAAAACATCCACATTAAAATCACTTTGGCTGGCTATGACTGAAGGTGTCCTACAAAGCCATTGCCTAGGACTTTCTAGCTCCCAGCATCAGGACAGTGTGTATATGTGTGGGCACTCAACCCAAGGTCTCTGTCCCCAAGCTCAAAGAGTAAGAAGTGAATGGCAGCCTAGGGATCTTGGGCAGGAAGACCTTGTCAGAAGGGAAATATTCATGTAGACAGAAGATACCAGGAAGACACCAGAAGCTTCACAACTCAGGTGACCTATTTGAAGACTCCATTCTGTCCTCAGTCTCTCATCTTAACTGTTTCTTCTCTGTCCAGGTATGTTTTCTGGGAAATTGACATTCCAAGCCTAACCCCATGTGTAGCCAGGCTGGCAAATCAAGCCGAGTTGCCAACTACTTTGCCTTTTTGCACTCCAGTTTCCCTGGATGGAAATAGAAATAATAATCTTAGAGCCTTTCCTGACAAGTCCTGACAAGTTTAGTGGTTAAGGCTTGTTTCAGGTATAATCCTGCATGGGAGCTAGAAGTGGGGAAAGAAGAATGGGGTCAATTAGATGACCCATAGAGCCTCCTTCTGATGGCATGCTTCATTCTTCTGAGGGCTTTTGCTGTTGCTGTCAATTAAGGTTGACACCTTAATTGACACCAGGAGCCAAGCAGACTGTGAGCTAGGACAAATATGAATCACCTTTGGAGTTAGGAAGAAGAGAAAACATCATTCCAGATCCTACCACAGCCTTCTGCTCCCTTTCATTGTCATGCCATCTGTTTAGAAGAGAAGCCAGAGATAATTCTATTTTTTAAAATGAAATATTCCATCCTTCCAAGCAAGGGATCCCTTCCAACCAAACCCGAGTTGGAATGGTACTCCATGTTCAGGACCCTGGCCTAGAACACAGTTAGCTGGTTGGTAGAGATCTACTACGGAGAACTGCTCTTCCTGTACTTTGTTTTCCACTATTTATCAGCCAAGGTTTGCTATTGGCACTGGGACTAGAGACCATGTGACTTTATCTTCCTTTAAAATGGTATTAATCTTCACCAGGGAAAAGAAAGAAAGTGATTAATGGATATCAGGCACTTAACGTAATAAGGGAGACAGAGATTTTCCTTAAGGCAAAGCACAAGGGTTTGATTTTCCCAGAACTCTCAACTTAATTCTGAGGTCAGAAGCAACTAGTTGTGGGGCAGCACAAATACATGAGGTGAAGCCCTCAATCTGGGACCCGGAGCCAGAAGAACCCGCTAGTTCGAGAGCATGGTGGCTTTAAATGACCCACATATTGGAGGTCTTTTCAACAATGTGGCTGTAATCTCCATAGTAACCAGATTGAGCAAGCCTGCTCTGGCAGGTAACCTCAAAAGTTCAAAGGTATTATTGGGATGTGGAGGGATATCAAGTGAGGCTTCACAAGAATGATGAAGTTTCTATTTTGTTAGAATAGCTGTTTATAAGGGAAGATGAATGTGAGGGACACTAGGAAGGCCTTCACCCAAAAACTTCAGCCTCTTTGAGACTAGACATTTCACTGTTAATGTAACAATCCATTTCTTTGGACTAAGCAGTGTGAATTTCCTGGGCTGCCCCTGGAAGAAAAGAAGTATTATATATTCAACCACTGACACCATAAATCCTAAGGAAGGTAAAGGAAGAAGGACAACAGAGGGAGGTTTGCCCTTTGGAATGTGAAATACTTGTTTCAAGTGAACCAAAGACTTGTAGAATAGGAAGTAACCTTAGAGATCTTTTAATTCACCTTGAAACTAAATTATAATAAACAGTTCTCTCAGACTAACAGAAATGAGGGAGTGAGCTGGGAATAGAGAGCTAGGAATAGAAAGAGGCTCTGGGCTGTGTAGGAAGGTTAAACCATAAAAAGATTTTCATTTTCAGGGCGGTTGGCATATGACCTTGAGAGGATGAGGCAAAATGGCATTGGGAAAGATAAAGGGACACAGGTAAAACTAAGCCAGTACATGTGGCCTGAGTATGTTGAAGTCTAATATTAAAATAGAATTTGCAATGAATTCCAAGGCTGCAGAAAACTCTTTTGAATGGCCAGACATCTATATGATGGTTTTCTTAGATTTAGGTCCCTCAGGCTAATTGAAATAGAATGCTTTTGTTAAAGCAAACATCCACCAGAACACAAACCCAGCTATAACCCCATTTTAACTAAAGGTATAGGTTGAAACAGTGGCAAATGTCTGCTTTTTTCTCAGTTTGGAATATAAAGTATAGAATGTACACTTCCGAGGTTTGTTATGGCCCTATTTGGAATGTTATAGATGCAATAAGACCTCTCAGAATACATGGCAAAAATTGCAGCAATAAGCTCCTCTTAAGTTTCCTTCCCCTACTCAAAGTCGTGTTATGAGTATGCAAGTGTTACAGTGTTGTTTAGGAGAAAATGGGAAGATGGGGAAATGGAATTTTCAGAAGAGTATTCCGAAAGTTATTCTGTTTTACTATCTGTTTGGGGATTTTGTTTTGTTTTGTTTTGGATTTTGAAAGGTAATACATGAACATGGTAAACAATTCTAACATGTTCAGTTAAAATCACAATTTTAAAGTCAGTTAACTTTGCTAGAGGAAAACACTGTTAAAAGTTCCTTGTATTTTCCTGGATAGAGCTGGAACCCATTCTACTAAGTGAAGTATCCCAAGAATGGAAAAATAAGCACCACATGTACTCACCAGCAAATTGGTTTTAACTGATCAACACCTAAGTGCACATATAGGAATAACATTCATCAGGTGTCGGGCAGGTGGGAGGGGGGAGGAGGGGATGGGCATATACACACATAATGAGTGCAGTGCGCACTGTCTGGGGGATGGACACGCTTGAAGCTCTGACCTGGGAGGGGGGGCAAGGACAATATACGTAACTTAAACATTTGTTCCCCGTAATATGCTAAAATAAAAAAATTAATTAAATTAAATTTTAAAAAAAGTTCCTGTGTTACCTTCCAGAGATAATCTATATTTACAAACATATATCTATGTAATTATAATTTTGGATCTTATAAAACCTTTGTGAAGGCTTCTCTCTGTCAGGTTTGCTTCAGAGCAACACCTGATTCCCACAGCATGGTCTAAACCATGTAGCCAAAATAATCTCCAAAGATTTAGCCAGCTATCAACCTCCACCTCTTTGTTACATACCCAGGACCCACCACGGTAAGGGTAAGATCCTAGGGGTAGGTGGGGATAGATCCTGGGAATTGTAGCAATGTGTCATTCTCTTAGGAAAATGGGGATATTAGTACCTACCTCACGAGATTATTTTAAGTACTGAAAGATAAGTGCTATATAAGTGTTAGCTGCTGTCATCATTAATATTATTATTGTTGTTTGCTGCTGTTACTGTGAAAGAGGACAGCTTGGGGTTTCTCGAAGCTATTCCCTATTTTCTCCAGGTTTTTTTCATAGGTACCTCCAAGATGGCTGTCACTACTCTTCTTCTGGGACACCTCCCCTACCAGGATCTAAACTCTGGAGCCAACTAGTAACTAAAATCATACCTCAAAAGCCCTGTGGGACACGAGGAAAACTTAGCCTCACTGCCTGACATTCCACTCACAACATCAGTGAGATAAACTGTTTCATATGTTATTACTCAATACTGTTCTTGTAGGGGTGGGGAACCTGCGGCCTTAAGGCCACTTGTGGCCTTCTACGTCCTCCAAGTGCTGCCTTTTGACTGAATCCAAATTTTACAGAGCAAATCCTTTTATTAAAAAAGGTGCAGCAGAGAAAGATGAAGCTTTTCTTGCCTCCTTTGGTGCTTAAAAAAGAACAATCTTGAAATCAGAAGGCCACAGGTTCCCCAACCCATTGGCAGCTTACCGCACTTTCTGGGAAATTACTCAGCCCAGAACATGCTGTTTCCGTCTCCTTTGTGTGATTCCATTCCTCCTTATCCCTACATCTCTCACTGTTTCTGAAGAGTTGCGTATTACTGGCTAGCCACAGACACTGAACTGCCCTATCCTGCTGGCTAAGCCTTTAGGCAGCTGGTGGTACTAGGGCAGGCTGGACTCCACAGTCACAGGTCAAACACTATGTACAACCTGAGCCTGCCATCTCATTCCCTTAGAAACCCTTAAAGGAGGGGAAGCCAAACTCACAGATATGTGGTACATCTTCTCTTACCTACCTCTTTATCTGGGAGGGTAGATGAATGACAACTAACACAATTAACATTCCCCTACCAATGAGTCTCATCACTGACATCTGCTTACTTCCTGGTTTCTCCCAAACAGAAATTGAACATTTGGCTCCTGATGGAAGTCTTTGTACCATCAGGAAGGGACTTCAGTATCCATGGGGATTAACCATAGAGCCCCACTTCAATGACTCAACTCCAGTGACCTTTTCCTACACCTTATTTATCCACACCCATGGCCACATACAGGTGCTTTTCATCACCCAGAACTGCTTCACCTCTGAAATCTTAAATTCATATATTCCACTCTCTGGCTACCTTTTTTTTTTTTCCTAATAAGGGCTTTTGCTTCCTTACCCACACTACTCCTATCCCATGGTTTCTTGCTTTCTGCAAATTTATCAGTGTCCTCCAGCCTAATTATCTTCTCTGACTGGCCCAGGCCCTAGCATCCATTATTTCAACCCCCATCTTTTCCATACTTTTAATTTACCACATTTTGAATTGATGTCATCCAAAAATTCATTTTCTCCTGCTTCAGGAGAGTTCTTGGTGCCACACAATAATTTTTCTAGGAGTTCCTGGTCACCTTTCTCTCCTATCTCCTCCTATATCCTCAGAGATCTCTTCCCATTAATCACTACCCTAACTTCTGAATCTTCACTCCTTCTTTCTCTAATGTTTGTTTCTCCTCTGCACAACAATGTGCTCAAACCTCTCATCATATAAAAACAGTCCCTCAACCTTGCCTCTCTCTATTTGCTACCCTCCCTCTCCTTTTTTTTTCCTAACCAAACTTTTTGAAAGAATAGTCTACATTCATTGTCTTCACTATCCTCCCATTCTTACTCCTCAATACACTGCAGTCTGGTTCTGTTTCTGGGATAGATCCTCTCCTATCCCTACTTGTACGTCTGTCATAAAACTTATCACCCTACTGTAACCATCAGTAGACCTAAGTAACTCAAAAAGTAGGACCTTGTCTAACTTATCTATGTGGTCCCAGAGCCTAGCACAGTGCTTGATTGATAGGAGGTGCTCAATAAACGAATTATGTCACAAACACTTACTGAACACCTACTAGGAACCAAGTACTGTATCAGCTCTGTGCGAATCCACAACACTTGGACCCTAATCCATCACAAAACCTATATTTAAGTACCCTTATTCTCACAGAAACTTTCTCCCCTTCGTTAATGTTAAGTCAGTACATTTAATAAAGTCATACGACCCCTGCCCTGTGCTATGTCTTACTGATAATAGTCATTCAACATTTGTTGAATGAATGCTTAATAGATCTCAGCAGACCAAAAGCACTAATTATGAACAGCTTCTGTTGAAAATGGCCACAAAGACGCCTGTTCTGGGATCTGGTTCCTTACACAGGACTTTTCAGGCTTTCAGAACCATTTCTAAACAGTTCTCTAGAGACGCATACATTTCCAACTTTTTCCCAACATTGCTGATGGTTTTGTTAAGCCTGTTCATAATCTCTCCCTTTCCTTTTTCTTCAACTTCTCTCCTATCTCTCCAGGCTTTTCCCCCTCCATTTATAAAGAGGTGCAAAAGTCTCTCCTAGTCTCAAATAAAGAAATACTTAAATTAGAAACCCTCTCTTGACCCCAAGGTCCCACTTTACCTTATATGCTTCTTTTGTCCACTAATCTTTTCCAAGAGTAGTCTATACTTGCTTGCTCCATTTCCCTCTTCCCATGGGGTCCCACACCAAGTGGTCAGAAGGGCTAGAATATGGGTTAGAATGGTCAGAGAAAGGCTTCACAGACGAGTAAGGGCATAGCACGCCAAGGAAATATTGTGAGTAAAGAAGATGGAAATGTATTGGAGGAGTATGAGGTTTTCCTATTTTGTTTTTAATGTGTTTTATAATTTTCTTGTTGAAGTAGGTAACACATGTATATGATACACAGTTCAAAAGGTCCAAAGTGAAAGTAAGTGATCTTCCCACTTACTACCCAGTTCCCTTCTCTGGAGGTAATCACTGTTAAAAGTTTCTTATGTATCCTCCCAGAGATGGTCTATGCAGTTACAAATATTTTTACATATATGGAGTTCCTATACACTATAATAGAAGAAAACAGGAAGTGCCATGAGCATGGTGAACTGACAGGCACAGGGGAGGTTTTGAAGAATTAGGGAATCTCATCTTCCTTCCAATATACTCTTCCTTTTGAGTTCCCACTTCCATCCTCCCAAGCTGCCCAGGCTCAAAGCTTCTGCACATTGGCACAGTGGTCTGCAGTTTACAGTGCACTGTCATAGCCCTTATTTCATCTACTTTGGCACTAAGCTGTGAACTAAGCAGAATCCCAGCGGTTATTTGCATATTACAGTTAAGTCGATTAACAATCCTTCCAACCCTGCCACCGCTGTTTTCAATTTTGTTTCCAAAATGGAAGTTACATACATCTACTCCTCACCACCTCCACTACCCCACCCTCCTTTAGGCCTTTATTACTTCTCATCTGCAAAGTCAGAATAATTGCCTACTTCGTGAGGTTAAGTACATTCAGTAAAATTAAATAAGAACTGTAACAATTAGCAAGTACTCATCAAATATTTGTTCCTTTCTCCTATCCCTAATATCTCCCCACCACCCCACCACCTTTAATCCATTCTCCATTTTACATACCTGAGTCATCAAAATGAGGTTAAATTCTCAAAAATTTTTGTGTCTATCCTCTAGTGATTCCAAGATCAGTACATCAGAGTATGACAACTTACCTTAATTCTGAGAAAAGGCACTAGAAAATTCCTGGTAACGCCATCCCCCCCAAAAAAATCATTCTCAGTGCCTTTCAAAGGCATTGCCTTTACAGTCTAGGGTAGCATCACTGGCATGTAGAAACCAAAAAGGTCAAGATCTGTCCTGCATTTCCACCTAAAAAAATCCTACATATCCTTCATGACTCAGTTTGAATGTCACCTTCTTCTTGAAGCCTTCCAAGATCCTGCCTATGTTAACTCTTCACCCAAGTCCAAATCTGTCCTTTCTCTGCATTACCAAAGGTGAGGGGAAGGAGGGAGGGGAAAGGGAAAAGAGGAAGGGGAGGGAGATACACCAACTTCTCTTCCTCCTGGTCTGGTCCAACTCATTAATACCCAATTCCTTGTTCTGAAAAAACTTATTGTCCAACCTCCTAAAATATGCCCAACTTGATAAGTGATGGTTACCAAGCAGCAGGTTAGGAAATCCCCTAACTCTCTAGCTCCTGATTAAAAATTAAATATACATACAATAAAATATTCTTTACTATTAAAATAAACTTACTTATTCTCAGGTTGATTTTACTTTTGTATATATGATTTTAGCACAATTTAATTTTTATCATATATGTCTTATATCTGCTTTATTTCAATTAAATCATGAACATTTTCCCATGTCATTACCTTTTCTTTAAAATATTTTTTAAATATTTTTTAAATCATGTACTGATGATGTACATTGCCCAAGCAATGGAGTGAGACCCTGTCTCAAAAAATATTTAACGGTTTTGTAAGTCTTCCATCCTGTTTTCATCCATAATATATTTGTTCCTCTATTTGGGGGCATTTATGGTTTTATTCCCATTCTTGTTTTTTACAAATAATGTTATATTGAGGGTACATGAATCTTTATCTGAATTTCCATTTCCTCAGGAGACATTATTAGAAGTTGAATTTCTGAGTCATGAGATATTAACATTTTTAGAGCTGTTGATAGATATCACCAAACTACTTCCAAAAACTATATATCAATTTAATCCACTGGCAGTGTACAAGAATGACTACCTCACTGCACTCTCATCAGCATAGAGTATTATCTTTTCTATTTTTCTCTAATTTGATAGGCAACAAAAATAACATGCCATTATTACTTTGATTTGATTTCCTTGAGTACTAGCAAAACAACAGAGTTTTTCAATAATGTTAATATACATGGTTTGTTCTTCCTAGTCTGTTAATCACCTATACGTCTCCTTTGCACATTTTTGATTGAGATCTTGCTGTTTCTCTTACCAACTTACATGTACTTTGATATGGTCAGCATGTTAGATAATAATAATTATATATAGTTTATTCTTGTTATTCAGTTGATAGGTTTTATAAAGTCACTGCAAGCACTGAGTTAGGGAATACTAAACCATTGCTCCTGGAGAAATACATGGTTAGGTTCCTGTGAGCCTTTGGTCACATTTTCATCAACCAATCAATACACAACCTTGTTTATGTGTGTTTCCATTTAAAGATACTTTATTTAATATATATTGTTGATTCATTGACTTTGAAATTATAGCCAAGAACACTATAACTCATGCCTGAGAAAAGCTTATCTAACATACATAGTTTCTCCATAAGGCACATCACAGCCTTCTTCAGCTTAGAAACACTAGACAGCACTTCAGCACTACAGTTGAATCACCATTATAAACAGCAAAATTACCGATAAAAAGGCATAGAAATGTGAAAAATCTGCCACCAAATAGACCATGAAAAGAGCATTTATTTACAACATGAGAGATGAAACAAAAAGACAGAACTGGATCTCAGCTGGAAATTTGCACAGTGGGCAATTCAAATTTTTGCCACACTGCTCATATCTGCAAATGACCCCAAAAGTGCCACAAGTATTTTTTTTTTTTTTTTTGAGACAGAGTCTTGCTCTGTCGTCCTGGCTAGAGTGTAGTGGCATCATCACAGCTCACTGCAACCTCAAACTCCTGGGCTAAAGTGATCATCCTGCCTCAGCCTCCCGAGTAGCTGGGATTACAGGTATGCACCACCATGCCCAGCTAAGTTTTCTGTCTTTTTGTAGAGACAGGGCCTTGCTCTTGTTCAGGCTGGTCTCAAACTCCTGGGCTCAAGTGATCCTCCCACCTTGGCCTCCCAGAGTGCTAGGATTACAAGCATGAGCCACCGTGCCCAGCCTTGCCACAATTATTGATCTTGGGTTTACAAATAAATTTTAGCAAGCAGGCAAATTTGCAAATATGGAATACACAAATGAAAATTGACTGTATTTATCATATTGTTGCACCATTTTCCAGTTATAATGTATATTTTAATTTTGTTCATGTTTTTAGATTTACAGATTTTCATTTCTATTTATGCAAATATATAACATTTTTCCTTTTTGATATTATATATTACTTACACCTATCTGAAGAGGAAATAATTCAATCATTGATTCACCAAAATTTTCTTCTATTTTTTAACTCTTTAGTATTCTGCAAAAAAAAATTCAGCCAGGGTCTCACTCTCTTGCCCAGGCTAGATTGCAGTGGTGTCATAGATCACTGCAACCTCAAACTCTTAGGCTCAAGCGATCCTTTTGTCTCAGCCTGCTGAGTAGCTGGGACTACAGGAACACACCACCATGCCTGGCTAATTT
>VBSM01000568.1:1790052-1813204 GCA_008086735.1 Cheirogaleus medius
GACAGGGTCTCACTGTGTTTTTCAGGCTGGTCTTGAACTCCTGGCCTCAAGTAATCCTCCCACCTCAGTCTCCCAGAGTGCTAGGAATAGAGGTGTGAACCACTGCACCCGGCCAAAAAACAAAAACCCTCTTTAATACACCTGAAATCTAGTTTGGTAGATGGTGCAGCAAATCTTTTTGGGAGCTAACAAGCCGCCAATCATCATACAGTGAACCTCACCTCTTAAGCATTGTCTTATAACTGCTCTCAATGAAGTGCCCTTCTAAATACAAGTAGATCGGTTCCAGAGTATCTAAGAAACTTCAAAAAAATAAATAAATAAAAGGAAAAGCAAGGAAAAAGTCTCACCTTTTTCATTAAATCTAGGTGTTGGATATCAGGAGAAGAGATGGGCCTGGTGATATCCTAAAGCCACCTCATGGCTGCATTCCTCAGTGAAGCAGGATAACATGGGGCTACAGGCCAAGTCACTGCCAGAGACAAAGACAGGTAGGATACAGTTCTCTCCATAACACAGAAGAGTATTTCTCAGACTATGGTCAAGAACAACCTGCATCAGAATCACTTGAAGTGCTTGTTAGAACAAAGATCCCTGGGTCCTACTGCAGCCCTGTTGAATCAGAATATTGGCAAATGGGTGCTCAGAATCTGCACTGTAACAAGATTCCCAGGTGAAGTGTTTACACACTAAAGTTTGAGACTCACTGCCACATATAATCAGTATTTAATAATGATTGGGCATCAATAATATGGTAGTACCTGCTAAAAGACTTAGGAGGTGTAGTCAACTATGTACATAATAGGAGTCAGTGGTAGACATGGAGACCAGAAATGAACGAATGCAATCTTAGGCCACATCAATAAAAGTATAGTGTCTAGAATGAAGGAGGTGATGATCTTGCTGTAACTCCACACCACATCAGGAGTACTATTAATATATTTAGCTTTAGAGCACATACCTCAAGTGTGACAAAACCAAAATATGATGTATCCTCAAAAGGATAATTCAGTTGATGAAGAGGCTGGAATCCAAGACAAATGCAGAATTATCAAAGATGTTAAAGCTAGAGGCTAACATCTAAGGATGTCAAACCTAAAGAACTGAATAATCTGGATAACATGACTATCAACCTCAAACACCTGAAGGGCTTTCATGTGGAAGAGATCTTGAGATCTCTCAGCCTAATCAATGCCATCCGTGCTCGTGGCTTTACACACCTTCCCCTTGACTATTGGTTCTCAAATCTGTATATCCAGATGGGGTCATTCTCCTGAGCTTCAGCCCTCCCTAGATCTCTCCAAGTAAATTTTCCACAAGAATCCCAAATTCCACATAGGTATAATCAAACTATTATTCCCATTTTCACAAATGAAGAATCCAAGGCTCAGAGAAGTTATAGAGCTTTCCCTGGGTTGCAGTAAAGAAATTGAACCCAATCTGTCTGACTCTAAAGCTTATGCTCTTTCCATTTTTTATACTTCCTTCTATAATATTGTCGGGTGGAGGGTGGAGAAGAAACCAGAACACTACATATCTACCTTGTAGCTCTAAAACAGAGTAGCAAATTTTACTGGGGAATTGGTCCTTCCTGAAAAACAAGTCTGCTCTTAGAAGCTCTAATCCTAAATTTGCTACATTACATTTATTTAAAATAAATACCTGGCAATATCAGGGGCAAAATTATTACATGGAAGAAGCAGGAGAAGTCCCTTCCCCTCTCTGCACCACCGTTTCCTGATTTTTAAAAGAGATCTCTATGGCCTCTTACAGCTGTGCCATTCTCAGGGTCTATGGAAGACAGTGTTCTGTATAAGGTACAGACATTATGAATAAACAGTCATGCCATTTAGCCTGTGTAATAGCTCAGCTGCATTCCAACACCATCCTCCAGGGCCTGCTGGACTAGAGGCTGATCATATATCTTCATGATATTCTCATCTACTCCAGGCACCCAGCCCAGCATGACGCACTTGTCCACATAGTCCTGACTCTCCTCTGGCAATACCAGCTTTTTACTCAACTGGAGAAGTGATCAGGTAAAAGTATAATAGAAATTCTGTGACATATTTCCCTACAGAGAGTTCTCATGTCTTCTTCCAAGGTCACTTACTAGCTTCATGACCTTGGGCAAGTCACTTAATGTCTCTGAGCCTGTTTTCTCATTTGTAAAAGAAAGGCTAATAATACGTAATTCACCTGATTGTTGTGAAAATTAAGAAATAATGTGTGTAAAATCACCAGGCATATTCTAGGTATTTAGTAAATGTTTCCTTCCTTCAGTGTCATCCTTGGCTGGGCCACACGAGCATTTCTTTAGATTCACTAATTATTATGAAGGCCCACCCTACATGTCTGCTTTCTGATCAGCACCCCCTCTATCAGGCACACAAAGAACACTCAAGAAATGCAAACGGCTATTCTTAATCTGTTGAACTGTAGCAATTAAGGCTGCATTTGAGGTTTTCTAGCAAACTTCAAGCCCTAACATACAGTCAGCCAGCTTCTGCTTAAATGTGTCCTATGATAGAAAATTCAGTCCCTTCTAATCCAGCCCATTTCATCTTTAGTCAGCTCTGCTGGAACTTCCTCCCAATAATCCTAATTCTGTCCCTTAGGGTCAAACTGTACAGATAAAATCCTCTTTCTCATGGCAACCCTGTAGATACTGGAAGACAGCAATTATGCCCCACTCTATCCTCCAGGTTTCTTTACTTAACTTCTATTTAGTCTCTGTCCCTCCTTAAAAGATAACTGCCATAACTGAGCACAATACTTGAGGTATGGTTCTACAAACTGAGAAACAAGTAGAATAATCACCTGCTGCATACTAAACTCTATACTACTATTAATGCAGCCTGAGTTTCCATGAACTTTTCTGGCAGCCATGTTAAACATGAACTCATCCTGTAGAGTTGCTAATTTTTTAAATACTTTTCCTGCCCTTCAGGTTACTAATTTTTAAACTTTGTTTGTTTGCTTTATGAAACTAATGCAAGATGCCACATTTATTCTTATCAAATTTATTTTGTTGTTTTTCGACCATCTTTGCAGTTTGGTAAATTCTTCTTGGATTCCTGGTTCTGTCATCCAGCACATATACTTCCCTTCCCATTAGAGTTCTCTTTTAACACTTGATGAGTATACTTTTTTACATCTCCATCCAAGCCATTAATTAAAATGTTGAAACAAAGACAAAGTCAAAACCAGAGAATACAGCTACCACCAAGGGCCTTTCTTTGCAATAGTGAAACACAACCCTTTTCCTATCTCAATACATCTGAGATCCCTTCCCACCACCCATTTACATTGATCAAAGTAGCTCACAAAACATCAGAGATAGATACCCAAGGATGGGTATGCCTCTTAAGAGCGAAATTAAAATGAGGGGGAAGCCTGTGTGGTCTGTAAATACCATTATCCAAGTAATTCTGATAAATCTTCCAGAGAATGTGCCCTTATCCCCTGCAGGGCTTAAGAATTACTACTTCAGGGAAACATAGAATCAATAATTAGCACCCTTTGTAAATGGTTTTTCTCATCTGTATGATGGAGCTAATAATACACAGCTCCTAGGGCTGTTTTAAGGATTTAACAATTAGTGCGTACAAAGTACTTAGCACAATGCCTGGCACTCATAGTAGATGCTCAATAAAAGTAGTACTTTAAAAAACCTTTTAGAATCCAACTAAAGGAACGATATTCCAGCTCATGTTTACTCCATCTTGCTCACTAGCATGTCATAAAAATAAAAATCTTTGTCATGTTCCTTGCTATAATACAAGCATACTGTAACCATCACCTATCTGCATCTATTAGTCAAATGACCCTATCAAAAAAAGGCCACATTTCCCAGCCCACAAATCTGAGTATAGGACACAGCTCCCTGAGGGGTTATTATGGTCACAAATATATTAAAATTTAATTTTTTAAAGCTGAGCCTGACCTGGCTCCTGTCCCCATCATCTATGAATGGCAGAATCAGGATCTCCGCATTCCTGAAGGCCCACATCATTGCCCTTCCTGTTACACCATTACCTGATCCTGCTGTTTTCAAGGAGGGTGATAGAATCCAGGTGAGATAATCCAGGCTTGCCTTGCAACAAAATAATTTTAAGATGTTTAGGCTGAAGGACAGATTGCGATACCCCACCTTATTCACACTTATGTCTCTGACATGACTCCCCCCCACATCTCACCACCCCCCCATTTGGGTCATTGTGATTTACAATGCTCCATACCACATCTCAGGACTTCTGGTGGCCACAGGTCCAGGATGAAATAAGGCAAGAAATGAATCTGGAACCAGAGAAATCTGTGAGTCTGCAACAATGGAAAACATTTTATGCTGCGGCTTTGCTAAGTGCCACTTTAATGATAATCAACATACTATAAAAATAACAAGTGCCCACATCTATATTATTCTTTATAGTTTATAAAGTTCTTCAATGAACAATTTCTCCTTGGCTCCTCAGAACAGTTCGGTAGCTTCATTTGGAAGAAACATTGCTGAAAAATTTAAAAAGAAATCATCTTTCTCAAGCTAAATTATGTATTATTCCCCCACACATACACAAAAATAATCCCTGCCACACAACCTAGTTTAATCAAACAAAAATGTTAAATGGCAGCTACTTTGCTCCAAAAGACATTAAACCCTAAGCTTTTTATCTTTAGAACAAATAATACTAACTTTATTTTACAAATAAGGAAAACAAGTCTATGGGAGGTTAGATAATTTACTCAAGGTCCACATAGCAAATAGCAGAACCAGGACTCAAAGCCTAGGTTATCTGACTCCAAATTTTTTGATTTTTTTTTACACCTCAACATTTGGAAGTGCCATTCAACTGTCTTGACTAAAATGGCCGCCATCCTCCTTGTCAAGAAATAGGCAGTGGCTAACTGAAGCCATCTTCCTAAAAGACATTTTTCAACTCACTGGCTCCTAAACCAAGTTTTTTCACAAAAGAATCAGTTTTCCTCTCAGGCAGCCAAGTTATTCTTCCATGCTAGGAAACCTTTCTTTTTTACCTTACAGGTAAACAGTCACAGAGCCTCATCCATCTGCAGAAAAGATGTTGAGACATACTGCACCAAACAGAGCTCCAACCCCACCCTCAATTTTGCAGCATTATGTCACTCGTCATCAAAGCATCTGGCCTGCCCACTGTCCCACTGCAGAGATTTTACACAAATTATAAATGCTGCAGTCTATGAAAATTTTTATTTTTCATCTTCCATGTTTTTCAGCCCCTACCCTTCATACTGCAGTCTCCACAAAGGACAGAAAAGACAACAACCTGGGAGAAATCTAGACAACACAGGCCAATTTCTACGTCAGCCCACAAATAACAAGGAGATAGCCAGTCCCACAGATGACAGATTAGATACTGTTCTCAATCTACTGCCTTCTCTCACACATCTCTCTAAAACATTGCAAGGTAAATGCCTCAACTCAATCCTAATTAACTTAACTGACTCATTCACTTCATGCCTTACCCATTGTAATTAGCTCTTTTCTTTAAGATATACCAGTCCCTCCTTCTAACCTAAATAACAACCCTAAACAGCCAAATAGCATTATGACTATCCACAGTTAAAGAGATGGGAAGGTGGTCATTCGTGGTTTGGGACTCTATTAATTTCAGCCCGAGGTGAGGCCAAACACAAAGAATGGCCCCAGGGGCTGGCTTGCAGAGTCTCAGCTCCAGCCAGATGGGGCTACTAGATGATGTCAGCTCCTATACTGCTTCCCAGACAAACCAAGGCAGAGCCCCCAAACCCTGCATTACCTCTTCAAAATGGCCTCTCACCTCTCAAAAAAAGAAAAAATAACTTTGGGTGCAACTAACCTCTTTTGAACCTCTTCAACCAACCCTGGCTCCTGTATTTCCCTGTTACCTTGATCTGTTTTCTTTCCTAGTTCTCAGCTCAGTTTCAACTTCTGTAAGTACCTGATTCCTTGCTTTGGCTCGTATCAGCATAGTCTTCAGCTCTTCCTGGATTTACCGATCTCAGGCTCCAGCTCTGCAGAATTAATTTAAACTGGTCAAAATAGATTTGAACTGATCAAGATCAACTTCTGACCATTTTAAACCCATTTGGGCCAGTTTTACATTGCTAATGCAGGAGCAAGCCACTGAAGGGATCAGGATGAATCAGAAATGAGATGAAGCTGCTTCAATCTGCTTAGAAGACCAGTGGGGTGACAAAAAGGACCTGATGCTAAGGACCATACCATTTGTGGTGGTGATGCTGGAGGGGGAATCAGGAAGGACCTAATAGTCCGAGAGGTAGGATCAAACCACTGTGGACCCCGGGGGAGGGGCTAAAAGAAACTGATGCTCAATGACGCAGGATCAAATCATTGGTGTGAGACAGGAGGGGGAAAGATGCTGATGCTCTCCAGACAGGATCAAACCACTGAGGTGTATAGGGAACTGAACAGGGATGCTTTTCTATAAGGCACTATTGAACCAATCTGGGGTAGGGATGGAAAAGAAGAAGAGGGAAGAGTAAGAACATAAAGGGCCTAGTAGTCTGTAAGACAGGATCAGACCACTGTGGAGGATTGACGGAAAGGGGATGCAGTTCTAAGAAGCAGGACCAAACCACCGTGGAAGAGAGGGGAGCAAAAAAAAGCTGAAATTTCTTAAAGCAAATTTAAATTCCTCATGTAATATAGTAAAGTAAAAAGAATATTATATTCTGTAAGACAGAATCAAACTCTGTTTTTATAATTAATAAAGGGCTTTTAAATATATTATTTAAATATATTATTTCATTCGCTCTTTACTCTGCCCTGATGGTTGGGTCAGACCATCTTCCCACAAAGGCCTCTGCAGTAATTCTCAGCTGCTCCTAATGGTTGCTAGGCAACAGTGAAGCAGCTGCCTGATGAACCTTGCCCTTTTGACATTAACCCCTGGATTTCTGGAAGAAAAATAAGATATACATACATGAAAAAACTTAGGAAAAAATTGAGATAGTATCATCAAATGCTAGGTGGGGAGGAATAGAAGACAAACACACAGACCTTCAAAAATAAAAGGGACACAGCAAGTAATTAGGAAACAATGGTTATTTGGAGGAAGAAACACTTTGACAAAAGCACAGTCTTATCTTATAGACTCAGAAAGCATCAAGTCTGATCCCCTGTAAGACCTTTGAGTCCTCCTATGATAGCCCTAACCGGTAGTGCTTGAATACCTTTGTGAAAAAGTAGTAGTTCTAACTTCCTGGGCAACCTCATCCATTTTGCTATAAGTCTGGTCACTTTTTTTTTATTTTGAGCCAAAATTCTCTTCCCCATGGTTTTCACCCAGTAGTCTCAGTTCTGTCTTCTAGAGCAGGGGTTGGCAAACTAGGGCTTACAGGCCATATCCAACCCACCACCTGTTTTCATACAGAGCATGAGCTAAGAATGATTTTTACAGTTTTAAATGGTTGAAAAAATCAAAAGAAGAATAACATTTTATGACATGTGAAAAATTACATGAAATTCAAATTTCTATCTATGAATAAGGTTTTGTTGGAACATAGCCATGCTCATTCATTTACATATTATCTATGGCTGCTTTCCTGCCACTACAGCTAAGGTGAGCAGCTGCATCAAAGATAGCAGGGCCCTCAAAGCCTAAAATATTTACTATGTGGCCCTTTATAGAATCAGTTTGCTGACCCCTGATCTAAAGCAACAAAAAAAATCCATTTTCAAGAGGACCCTTCTTAAGTAAGAGTGTAATGGGAGTAGTATATATGAAAGAGAGTGAAGAGACCTCACTAAGAATCCCAAATTCTCAAAGGCAGGAAGGAGATTTGTGCCAAAGTCCACCAAGCCCATGAATAACTTTATGTCATTTCCCATGGACTCCAGGGAATAAAGAAGAGATTTATGGGCAATATACATAACCGTAATATTTGTACCCCCATAATATGCTGAAATAAAAAAAAATAAAATTAAAAAAAAGAAGAGATTTAGCTTGTGTGGAGAGCTGAGAGTCTCTAAGAAGAGTGAGAGAACAGCTGGAAAGGAAGGTTGAGATCACACTGTGAAAGACCTTGAACACCACATACAGTTACTTGGCTCTCATGAAAGAAAGGGAAGAGCCACTATTGGGTTTCAGGTTGGGATAGGGTTGAGTGACAGGGCAAAAGCAGGACCTGATGAAGATGATTCATGCTTCCAGACATCATTCTAGTTCTATGTCAGCTCTATACAAGACAAGTTGCACTGGACTGAGAAGTTCTTTTCATTCTGGTCACTCAGGTTTAGAACCATCTCAATACAGGTACCCTAGTATGAACACAATCTGGTTGGAGGCCAGAATCCTACAGTAAACCAAAGACGTATGTTGGGTCAATTTCAAAGGATTTGTGCCTTAGGATAATAAAAGAACTCTCATCACATCTTTGTCTGATTCCTACACAGTTTTCAAAACTCAACTTGACCAAAACCTCCCCCAGGGCTCTTGCCTACCTATGAACTCCTTCAGCTCTTCTTAGTGCCACTCAACATGGTCCTAACTATACCCTGCCTAATATTGAAAGTATCTCTTTGTGAAAATGGCCTGTTTCCTCAGAAACATCTTGAGATCTTAGAGGAAAGGGATCATAACTGACTTCTCTGTGTTCCCATGTGATCTGATTAGTTGGTAAGGATATGGATCCAATGATTTAGTGGTCTCTTAGTGTGGGAAGACCCCCACTTAGGGTATCTCTGGCACTTTGGGAACTGTGTCAGGCCTTGCCACACATCCACCTTTCTAGACTGGATAGCCTGGGAAGGGGTGAAGCCTAGTGATGCACTCCAGCCAGGCCTGGGATACAGTGACCATACAAAGAGCAGCTAGCTCTTTCTGGCCCTGATGCCACAACATCCCTGGCTCCCCATTGTTCCTGCTTTCATGGACTCAGGGCTAAATGTCCTGGTCAGAAAGACAAAGCCCACAGTTCTGGCTGCCAGGCATCGAGTCCCATTTTCCATGGCCTCTGTTGATCCTGGACCCAGCCTTCAGGCTGGACTCAACAGAGTCAGGACAAAAATAGGCTCTTGGCTGGGAAGACTGGCTTTCCACAAAGTACTCTGTCCCCCAACAGCCAAAGCAAACGCCACCGGCCAGAGCTAAAAGCCAGACAGCCGCTCCCGACCTCTGCCGGCCAGCACCAAGGAGGCCCAGAGTCAACAGTGCATGGACAGGTCTGCTATTTCACTCGTTCTAATTCTGCAAACATCAGATTTCCCTTCAGTGAATCTAAACAACCAAATAGAATTAAAGTCATCTCTAGCCTCTAGGAAAAAGTCAAAGATCCCCCATGAGCCTCAATTGCTGAGAGTCAGAGATTCAGTACGTCCCCACTTTCATTCCCCTCAGCCTCTCAAGGGTGCCAAATCCCACAGGCCACCTTCTGGTGTCTCTCTGTTTAAATTGTTTTCCTCTGTTCCCTTAGGGAAGAGGAAGGAGGTATGCAGCATTGAGCTATCAGCACCCACTGTTCTCGCTGGCTCACAGGCCAAGCTGAGACTCAAAACAGAGTCCAGTCAATTATTCTTCCTGAATTAAGTAGCCAGCCTCCCTTCATGATGAGGGGGCAGGGGCCAGGTTTAAGACACTGGCCAAGAGGGACAAGGGGAGAGGAAGAGGAAAAGAAAAGAAAAGGAGAGTGGCGAAAGCCAAGCAGAGACAAAGGGAAGTATTTTCGATCAAATATACAGAAATCTCTTCTGAAAGAGTGACTTTAGGCTAATGAGTGTGAGCAGAAAAATGGGAAAATCTTGGTAGTGACAAAGCTAGAAAATGGCACTGCTCTGGGAATGAAGTTTTCTTGTCTGTACGCCTAGAAACCACTCTTCCCCCCCAGACTAGGGTAACTTGGTTCTGGCTTAGAAAAACGTGTGAGATTAGGTGGTATTCCTCTCAAACAGGGAATCATCCTTTCTCAGGGAGAGTCAACATCTGATTCAAACTACAAACTACCTCTTTGGTATGCAGATCCCATCTAATAATAATCATATTTTACAATAAGTAAAACAATCGCCATCTAATTAGCACCAACTATTTGCCTGGCAATGTTCTATCTCTAACTGGTCACCAATGTGCCCCAGGGTGCCTAGCCAAGTCACAAAGGTACTGAATGATATTTTAAATTTTTGAGGGAAACATAGTGGCATCTGTCAGCTGCCTCGTGAACTACTACTATCAAGTTTTTGCACCTAAATACTTAATAAACGGAAACGTTATGCATTTCTATTGGCTTAGAGGTGCTGTGAAAAAGATTACGGAGACACTAAGGGCACAGTGGACTGAGAAACTTTGGGAACTTTTGCCATATGGATGACATGGATTACCTCATGTAATCCTCAAACTTTGAGGTAGGTCTCCATATTGTTTCCACTTTGTAGATAAAGAAACTAAGGTTCTAAAAGATGAAGTAATTTGTCGAAGGTACCCGGCTAAATGATGGCAAAGCAAAGATGAGAACCAAGATATGGCAGACTCCAGAGACTGTGCTCTTAAACCATTCACAATACTGCTTTCCCATAATTAGCTTTGCACACTGTCCTCATTGCATATGCAGGCGGTGAAGAATGCTTTGACAGGACAAGTAAACTTTGTGTTATGGGACTAGTATTACTATTCTAGAAGTACAGAATTTATTAGTCTCTAAATCAACATATATACATAAGGGGCATAAGAAAAGGGATGCCATTTAAAAATAAGAATCAAACAAATATGAAACAGAAGCCAAAATTTGGATTCTCACCAAGCTATTTCAAATGGTTCAACTGCTTTTGAATTAATTCTCAGGTGACCCTCCCCCACACCATGCTTAGTATAACCTTACCCTAAATTTTAGTTATCCTGAACCACTAAGGTTCATTTCTGTGTTACAATGTGAGAAGCAATGCCCCCTACCTCATTGAATACAAAAGAGGAAGTATAAGCCCCAGTTGTTGCTGTTATAATCATGAGGGAAACCAGCCTGAAGAAAAGGCCAACATGCACAGGAGGGCAAAGTCAAGAGAATCACAGAAGAAAGGAGCCAGTGTCATGACTGAACCATTCTGGAAGCCTGTCTGACCTCTGGACTTTGCTGTTATATGAGTCAATAAGTCCCCTGCTTTGTTTCAATCAGTTTAAGTTGAGTTTTCTGTAATTTGCAACCAAAATCACCCTCAGTAAGAGTTATTTTCCTAAAGCATCTAGTACAATCCTTGGCATACTCATCCATAAAAGTCCAGTTCCAATGTTGATTCCCCACTGAAGCTTGTTCTAAACCCTAAAAGACAATTTATTGTTCTATCCTTTGTGTACTCACAGCTCATTATACATAACTTTACTGTTTAATAACATAGCACAGTTGGCTATTTATTTACAGTTACTTCTTTACCTACTGTCTCTGCTGCTGTAAGTTGAATCTGTGGTGCCTTATAAAATGCCTAGCACACAGGAGAACATCCATAGACATATGTTACTCTAAACTGAAATGAAATGTTGAGGATTCAATCAATGTTAGTTCAATTCTCCCTACTCTGGTAGATAGAATAATGACTGACAGGCCCTATTTTTACTATAAACTCTGATGGCTCTATGACCTGACCCACTTCAGACCCAGGCACATGCAGAGCAGCTACAAATGGCAACACTCACCCAATCTGCTGTCCCAGCATCCAGCACTCACCTCCAGACCTGGTAGATGTCAATTCAGAGGTTGCTGGGACAAATCATGGCCCCCACTGAACACAGCCCAGGCAACAGCAGCACAATGATGGCCACTACCAATGTAACCAACTATGTCTCCAATCAGAGTAGCACAA
Organism: Cheirogaleus medius; assembly: GCA_008086735.1. Taxonomy (NCBI): domain Eukaryota; kingdom Metazoa; phylum Chordata; class Mammalia; order Primates; family Cheirogaleidae; genus Cheirogaleus; species Cheirogaleus medius. The sequence continues at coordinate 1,801,874 of VBSM01000568.1, forward strand.
GGGTATTTTTAGGAAGGCCCCCAACACAAACCCATTTAATTATCTTTCTGTCCCATCTTTAATTCTGCAATTCTATCATAGGAATTTAATTGTGTTAACTAAGGACTTTGGCCTTTTTCAAAGGCCAATTCCTCTATGTACCACAGTTCCTTCTTCTGAACTCCCACAGTGCTTTTCAAATTCTCTTATTGGCTTGTGATTATCTCTATAAGTGTCTGTGTTTCCCACTAGACTGTGAGCTCCTTGGCAACAAGAATCATATTTTCTCGGTGTCTGCATCCCATGCACCTAATGTAAACAGAAAAGGTGCTCAGAAAGTGTTTGTTGAAATGAATTATTGTTGAATCCCCTTAACCACTTTGGTACGGCACTCACCAGCCACAAAACCTTGCCCACAGCCAGCACTCATAGTCCGCATGGTAGTTTGTGCTGTGCATTGACGACGAATCCGTTTTGCTCTTGTGTGATGAGGAAAGCTTTAAAGCACTGAAAGCTTGTTTTACTTTACAGGCAGCTTTACTTGTAATGTAAATCAGAATAGGTAACATATGCATATATGTTTTCATTATGTTATTTTTAAATGTTCACAATTTTATTTTAATAAATGAAAAATTAGAAAAGTCATATCACGGCTGTCAGCTAAAGTTGACGCTCGGCTGTGCGCCTTCATATCACGGCTGTCGGCTAGAGTCGCTGTGCGCGTTCATCTGTGGCTGTCGACTACAGTCGACGCTGGTCCCGAAGTGGTTAAAAACAGGTTAGATCTTATGCCAATCAGTACTTGATGCCTCCTTCTGCAGTAGAAAAATTTAGGATTCGAAGTGCAAGGTAGAAGACATGGATTTGAGCCTGTCCTAGTCAAATACTAGCCTAATATCTTTGCTCAAGTCCTATAACCTTTCTGAACCTTAGTTACTTCACCCTCACAATGAGGACAATTATAAACATACCTCACATGGTTGTTGCAAGGAGAAAATGAACCGAGCCAGCACTTTGTGAACATGATGTCTTGTGAAAAAAGTGAGTTAATTTGTCATGTAATTTAATTGAAGAAGGGTGTTTTGTTTTTTCATAATTCTTTTTGCCTAGGGGTACATGAAGGTTTTTTCAGAGCTCTGCAGAGATTGCCATTGTACATACAGGATGTTCCCTGTGGGGGTTTTTTTGTGGTTGTATGCCTGTTCTCCTTCCTCCATTAGATAATAAACAGCTTACATCCTTCCTTGGCCATCCACCATCAGCAGTGTAAAAGGCTGGCAAGTGACAGTGGGAATAACCCAGAATTGCACAGAAACCAAAAGGCTCTTAGTATCAACACTAGAATGGTGTTCTTGCAGATGAGAGGCCTTCCTCATTCAGCCACACTTCAGTTAATATTAACACCAATTTATGTTTCCTGAGCACCTGCAGGCTGGATGGTGAAAGAAGCCATCTAGGAACAGGGATGATGATGGGGAAAAAAGTCACCTCTGAATGCCAGGCTAAAGCCTGCCAAATTGAACTACTCACTGCTCTTCATACATGCCTTATGATTTTTCGACCTTTAGATCTTTGCTCTTCCTGGTCCAGAAGTCTGAAATGGCCTCCTTCCACCCCTTTCTCAATGTCAAGTGGTAACTATCCTTCAAGGCTTGGTCAAATTCTATCTTTATACATTTTCCCCCATACACCAGCCTCCACTTTTCACCTAGAAGTTGTTTCTCCCTCTCTCTTATTCCCCCAAAGCACCTGGATTCTGGCATTTACTACTTTCCTGTCATCGGTCTTAGTTAGTGTCTCTCCAATTTATACTCTCTTCCTAGGCACTCATCATCTCTTGCCTGAATTATTACAGTTACATACTAAGCAGTTTCCCTGCCACCAGTCTTTCCTTCCTCTAGTCTATACTCCATACTATTGCCACATACAGCTTTCTAAAATACAGACCCTACTCTTATTTAAAATTTCTGATGGTAGGAGAAAAATCTAAACTCAGTAATATGATATACCATAGTAGCTACCAAATACAGGTCCATGAACTCTCTACATCAGAATCATGGGCAAGGACAGGAGGTAGTGCAGGGAGTAGTTTGTTAAAAACATAGATTTCCAACAAGATTCTGTTTCCTGAAAATCTGTAACTTTAAAAGCATTGTAAAAAAAAAAAAGATAAAAGTAGATCAGTCAAGGATGGCTAATATGTTTCACCTCATGAATCAATTCAAATTGACCGCAAGTAGCCATTTGGAGTATTGTGTTTTGAAGGATTCTAAGTCACATCCAGGCTTATTGAGAAAAAACATAACACCTAATTAACAATTTCTGCCATGGGCATGGAAGGAACTGATAGTGGTGATCATGTCAGGCATTTCCCATACCTGTTCCAGACACATAGAACAACTAGCTATACCCCAGACAAGCTAGGCAGCTCCCACTTTTGTGTGCTCATCCATTTGTCTAGAATGCCTCCCCCTGCCCACACCCCTGACCCCTGAGTTCCTAGAAAACTTATAATCATCCTTTAAATTCATTTCAAATATTACCTAGTCTGGGAAGCTGTGGCTGACTCTCCATATCATTGCTTCTCTTATCTGGGCTCTCATAAAAATTTTTTCATAAACAGAGCTTACCATATTTGCCATTTTAGATCAATTTTTTTAAATCAAGAGGGATATAAATAAACTGATTTTCTGTTATAATACTGAATTATGTTATAAATTTCTGTGTATATCTGTCATATTGGTCTCCTACTAGAGGTAAGCAACCATTCTTTGTTCATCTTCATTTTTTATTTCAAGCCCCTTGCTCAGTGCCTGGTACCCACAGGGTGCTCAGTAAACATGCATGGAACTGAAAGCACACCCCATTTAGAGAGAGCAGGGGATGGGGAAGCAAAAGACCTGGTGACTGCATCTAACACATTATCCTTCCCTGGACAGCCATGGAGAGGATCAGGTCCATGGATGCAAGTGAATACTTTTGAATAAAGGAAAGCAAAGCACTAACAGAAGTACAGCCTCAAATAGAGGCACAATGTCTCCTTTCCTTCATAATGCCTCCTGGCACTACTTCAGCCCTTAGTGGTCTCCCACTATTCTCAACAGTGTTTCTTGTCTGTATCTCACAATTTGGTATCTGCTTGTTTTAGGCAGGTGAGTCTTGCTTCAACTGTTAGACTGCTCCTAAAGAGCAGGAATTGGGGATGAACATCTTAGGAGATCCCTAAGCAACTAGCACAGGTCTAAGAACATATTAGGCACTCAAAAAGACTTATTAATTGATTTATTGCATGACTCTGCTATTTGTGGTTTAATAGGCCAGGTATTTGTATAGGTCAGGTAACACTTAATCCAATTGTTATTGCCCTCCAAAAAGCAGAGAGGAAAATGTTCAAGCAAACTCATGCTTGTGGAAAACTCAAATTCTTCCATTGCCACATTAATCTGCCCAGAGCTTACTTCTCCAGATTGACAATGCCTTACCTTTGTTCTGTAGTTGGGAAATAAGACTAATTTGTGTGCCTAGAATGGTATGACAGGAAAAGTTGTGGAACTAGACATAGGTGGTTCAAATTCTGATCTGACTCTGCCAACAACTTGCTGTATGACCCTGGGCAAGACCCTTACCCTCAGTCTTACTGTCTATTAAATGAGGTAGGTTTACTAGAAGGTCTCTAAGGGCTCTATATGATCTAAGTTCCATTTGTTCAATTAAGGCAAGCATGTTTAGCATGAAGAACATGAATGCAGGAATTGAAAAGAGACTGTCCTTAAGGTTTTTATGCTCTTGTTTATTTATTCATCCAAAAGATATTTTTGACCATCTACTATACACCAAACACTGGTCTGGAAGCTGGGAATATAGCATTGAACAAAACAAAGTCTTTGTTCTCAAACAACTTATATTCTAATGAGGAAATATAGACTATAATCAAATAAACAAGCAAAATTATAGTACGTCAGTGAGTGCAATGGAAAACAATAAAGCAGAGTAAGAAGGAAAGGGAGTGCTAGGGTGTACCATTACTATTTTATATAGGATAACAAAGAAAGGCCTCTTTTATAAAGAGATTTGATTAGAGACATGAAGGAAGTGAGAGAAATAGCCCTGTAGATACCTGGGGAAAGATATTTCCAGGAAGAGGGAACAGAAAGTACAGAAGTCCTGAAAGAATATACTAGAAGTGTTTGAGGAACAGCAAGGAGGCTAATGTGGCTGGAGCAGAGCAAGCAAGGGGAGGATAATAAGAGAGGAATTCAGAGAGATAACAGGCAGGATGAAGAGCATGAAAGGGCCTTATAGTCTATAGTTAAAACTTTGGATTTAATTCTGAGTGAGACTAGGGACCACTGCAAGGTTTTGATCACAGGAAGTGACATGATCTGACTTGTATCTTAAAAGGAAGACTCTAACTTCTAGTTTGAGTATAGACTATCAGGATAGTAGTAAGAGTTGAAGCAGGGAAACCAATTATAAGGCTTTGTTACAGATGATGATTGCTTATCGAGAGAAAACAAACATCTACACATGAAACAATTGGAGAATCAAATAAGAATAATAAAGTGATTGCACATGTACTATAGAGTTTGAGTACCATGATTAATGGGAAGTGGCAGGACCAAATATGTGGATAGAACTATTAATATCATAGAGGAGGTAAAGCTCGATTTGAGCCTTAAAAAAATAAAAAGGTAGGATCTATCAAATGAGAATAAGAATGAAACATATAACCAAAATGTTTGTACCCCCATAATATCCTGAAATAAATAAATAAATGAAAGAATCCAAGCCTTATCAACTCCACAGGTTCATGTGAAACTCAACCAAGAGCCTGTATTGAAAAGCACTATGTAAAACACAATGTAACATACAGAGGTAAAGAAATATTACCCTTGATCCTTTACCTACCTATCGCCTATTCCTCGTGGGCAACTAGAGGAAAGGGACTGAGAACAGTGCAATTTAAGACATGCTAAAATCATGTTAAAGAATTAACCATCAACTTAAAGACCTTCATATGTGGTACCTAATATGAGTTTCCCTATTCCCAGGGAGAGGGTAGCCTTGAATGGTTAACTGAAGTCTAGAAGTTCTACAGCATTTGAGTCTGCAAGCCAAGGCTTTAAAATTGGGAAATATTATCAATATTTGAGCTCGGTCTAATTGGCATGGCCCAATGTTCAATAACCAGCACCAAGGAAGTTTCTCTAACCCCCAAGCCTGAGTCTTTTTCTTTCACACTATACGAAATCACTGAGGGAAAAAAAAGCCAATGCCATAGGGTACAACTCTCTCCCTTTAATTCTTCCTCATCCTTATGACACCCACCTATTGTGAGGAAACCCTCTCAAATCCTTCAATGGGCTGTAAGTATAGATGAGTAGTTTTCCAATGCTGTTGCCAGGCAAGCAAAGTCACAAAGGATCTGAGCTACCAGATACTCAGATACCATGTAGCCCATTGATTGATTCTGATAAGCAGAGGGATGACCAACAGCCCTGCTTGTTTTCCTCCCTTCATCTCTACCTCAATAGGCCCTAACAGTGCTCTCTAAACCACATGTGGGCCACCTACCCAACCAAGTACCATCTACCCAACCAAGTATCTTCATTCATAGATAAGAGTATTGGGGCCCAGAGAGGGAGAAAATTGTCTAGTAACAACCTGAATTCATGGTCTAAACCCAGGTCTTATAACTCTCTTCCCTATGCCTTTTCTGCTATAATCAAGTTGTCTTGTTTCATCTAGGTTTGTACATTCTCTTTTCTCAGATATTCATCATTTGCACCTATGAGTTCTATATGTGCCCACAGCTCAAAGACATCATTTGGATTCTCCCATCAATTTATAGCCTTGGATACTTTTTAAGGACTGTTTCCATGCTGGGAGGCCTGATCTGAAACAGCCAAGTTACTTTACCTATCTTTGCTAGATGAATCACCATTTCACCAAATTCAAAACCCTAAAGTTTTTTTCTGCCTCTCCCTCATCCTTTATCCCCTCAATGTTTATGGCTTCATCATGTCACTCTGGTTCTCAAACTCTATCTAAAATTACAACTCTTACACATATAACCTATCCCTCATCTCTGTTTTATTTTTCTCCTTAGCATTTAAAACCATCTAGCATACTGTATGTTTTACTTATTATATTTATCTTGTTTTTCTATCACTCCTTCCAGCTATAATGTAAACTCTATTATGTTAGGGATTACTGTTGTTCACTGCTTTATCCCTAGTACCTAAACAGTGTCTTGCATGTATTAGTCAACCAATACACATTTATTGAATTAACTGAGTGGTAGCATTGAAAGTATTGAGAACCAATGTTCCCGTTTTGTTGTTTTGCCATTCTCAACATGCAGCTTCCAATTCATGATCCAAGATAGCTGCCTTGGATTCTACCATCACATCCAGATTTCAGTTAGTAAGAAGAAAAGGTGTGCACAGACATCAACACGGGGACACAAGAAACATGAAAAATCACAGAAATATGACACCAACAAAGGAACACAATAATTCTCCAGTAACTGACTCCACAAAAAAGGAAATATACAAATTTTCTGAAAAGGAATTCAAAATAAGGATGTTAAGAAATCTCAGCAAGATACAATGGAATACAGATAGATAATTTAATGAAATGAGGAAAACAATTCATGAACTGAATGAGAAATTTAACAAAGAGATAAATATTAATATTATTTAAAAACAGAAGTCTTGGAGCTGAAGAATTCAATGAATGAAATAAAAAATACAATAGAGAGCTTCAAGAGCAGTCTATATCGAGCAGAAAAAAGAATCTCTGAACTTGAAGATAGGTCTTTTGAAATTACCCATTCAGAGGAGAAAAAAGGAAAAAAGCATGAAAAATAGTGAAGAAAGGCTATAGAATTTATGGGACACCATTACACAAAGAATCACTCATATTATGTGAGTTCCAGGAGAAAAAGAGATAAAAAAATAGGGACAGAAAGCTTATTTAATATTAATAAAATAATTATTGAAAATTTCCCAAATCTTGGAAGAAATATGAACATACAGATCCATGAAACTCAAAGATTCCCCAACATATTCAACCTGAAGAGGTCCTCTCTGAGGCACATTATAATTAAACTGTGAAAAGTCAAAGACAAAGAGAAGAAGAAGAAAGAGCTAAAAGCATGGAAGACCTATTTGAGGAAATTAGTCAGGAAAATTTCCCAGGTATTGGGAACTTCCCAGAAATTTAGAAATACAGATACAAGATTGACACTGAACACCAGAAAGATTCATAGCAAATAGGTAATCTCCAAAACATATAGCAGTAAGCCTGGCCAAAGCCGAAATAAAGGAGAAAATTCAGCAAGCAGCAAGATAAAAGCATCAAATAACTATAAAGACAAAACCATTAGGCTAACTGCAGACTTCACAGCAGAAACCTTACAAGCCAGAAGGGATTAGGGCCCATCTTCAATTGACTTAAACTGAGCATCTGTCAGCCTAGAATTTTATGTCCCAAAAAATTAAGTTTCACAAATGATGAAGAAATTAAGTCTTTTCCAGACAAGCAAACACTGAGGTAATTTGCCATGACCACACCTGCCCTGCACAAAATATTCAGAACAGCATTATACACAAATCAGCACAAAAGATACCCACCATTATAAAATCACCTAAAAAAAATCCAACCTCACAACTCTTATAAAACAATAGAACAAGAGGTAAAACAAAGCAATAAGGGACTACATAACAGGATGAACAGACCAACGTCCCACACATCAATGCTGTCAATCAATGTGAATGGACTGAATGCTCCCCTCAAAAGACATAGGCTGAATGGATGAAAAAATACCACCCAAGTATCTGCTGTCTCCAAGAAACACATCAGAACCACAAGGATGCACACAGACTCAATGTGAAAGGATGGAAAAAAATATTCCATGCAAATGGAAATCAAAAGAGAGCAGGTGTAGCCATTCTCATATCAGATAAAATTGACTTTAAGGCAACAAAGACAAAGAAAACAAAGGGAGCCATTATATAATGGTAAAGGGAGAAATTAAAAAATAGCATATAACAATCCTAAATATATATGCACCCAGAAAATGAGCTCCCAGATACATAAAGCAAATTTTACTAGAGCTATACAAAGAAATAAATAGAATCATAATAAATGTGGGGAACCTCAGTACCCCACTCTCATAGCTGGACAAATCATAAAAACAAAAAATAAATAAAGAAACAATGGACTTAAACCAAACTCTAAATCAAATGTACTTAACAGACATTTACAGAACATTCTATCCACAAACTACAGAATACACATTCTTCTCAGCAGCACATGGGACATTCTCCAAGATTGACCATATCTTAGGCAAGAAAACATTACTCAACAATTTCAAAAAAATAGAAGTCATATCATGTACATTCTCAGACCACAGCAGAATAAAACTGGAAATCAATTACAAGGGAAACACTCAAACCTATGGAAAGTCATGGAAATTAAACAACATGTGGCTGAATGATTATTGGATCAAGAATGAAATTAAGATGGCAATAAAAAATTTGTTGAACTGAATAACAAAAGGGACACAAGGTATCAAAATCTATGGAACAGAGCAAGAGCCTTCCTCAGGGGGAAATTCATAGCCTTAAATGCCTACATGAGAAAGACAGAAAGATCACAAATTAATAATCTAATGTCACACCTAAAGGAACTAGAAAAAGAAGAACAAACCAAACCCACAGCCAGCAGAAGAAAAGAAATAATGAAGGTCAGAACAGAACTAAAGGAATTAGAAAATAAAACAAAAAAATACAAATGATTAATAAAATAAAAAGTTGGTTCTTTGAAATGATAAACAAAATTGATAGACCTGAAGCAAGATTAACCAAGAACAGACAAGAAGGGATCCAAATAAGTTCAATCAGAAATGAAAAACTTGACATTACAACTGATAATGCAGAAATACAAAACATCATCCATGAATACTATGTAAACCTCTATGAATATAAACTACAGAACTTACAGGAAATGGACAAGTTCCTGGAAACACAAAATCTCCCAAGACTCAACCAGGAAGAAATACTGAACATACCAAAACTGAACAGTGAGATTTAAACTAATAATAATAAAAAAAAACCTCCGAAGAAAAAGAAGCCCTGGAACAGACAGATTCACAGTATAATTTAATCAGACCTGAAAAGAAGACTCATAATATATAAATTATTCCATAATACTGAGAAGGAAGGAATCAACCCCAACTCATACTATGAAGCCAGTACCACCTTGATAACAAAGCCTGGAAAGAAACAACAAAAAAAGAAAACTACAGACCAATAACCTTTATGAATGTAGATGCAAAAATCATCAATAAAATATTAGCAAACCAAATTCAACAGCAATCAAAAAAAATAATAATCTACTAGGACCAAGTGGGTTTCATGCCAGGGATGGAAGGATGGTTCAACATAAAATTTCAGTTAGAAAGGGGGAATAATTTCAAGATACTTAAGATGGTGAATGTAGTTAATATTATAACAATATATTATATACTTGAAATTTGTCACAAAAGTAGATTTTAAATGTTCTCACCACAAATAAATGATGACCATATAAGGTTAAAAAAAAGATGGTCCAACATACATAAATCAATAAATGAGATTCACCACATAAACAAAGACCGTATGACTACCTCAATAGATGCAGAAAAAGGATTTGACAAAATCCAGCACGCTTTTATGTTAAAAACCCTCAACTAACTAGGCATAGAAGGAACATACCTCAGAATTATAAAAGCCATATATGAAAAACCAATAGCCAGCATCATACTGAATGGTAAAAAGTTAAAAGCATTGCCCCTAAGAAGTGGAACAAGGTAAGAATGCCCACTGTCACCACTTCTATTCAATATAGTGATGGAAGTTCTGGCCAGAACAATTAGACAAAAGAAACAATTAAAGTGTATTGAAATTGGGAAAGAGGAGGCCAAACTATCACTTTTTTTTCTTTTCTTTTTTATTTCAGCACATTATGGGGGTACAAATGTTAAGGTTACATACATTGCCCTTGTCTCCCCTCCCACCTCGAGTCAGAGCTTCAAGCGTGTCCATCCCCCAGATGGTGTGCATCACAATCACTATGTATGTATATACCCATCCCCTCCCCCCACACCTGCCCCACACCCGACAAATGTTTTTCTTTTTTTCTACACATTTTGGTTACATTTTATATCTTTGCCTCTCCCCAGCAAGGGTTAGAGGTATGCCCTTCCCCTCCACAATGTTCACCACATCCCTCAGATGTGGGACTATCACTCTGACCCCCGAATCCCTGGTGAACACCACCACCCTTTGAGCACCATAGTGTTAGTCAGTCAGTACCAATTTGGTGGTGAGTATATGTGGAGCCTATTATTCTGATCTTGTGTCACCTCACTTTGGATAATGGGCTTAAACTCAATCCAGGATAATATAAGCAGTGCTAGCTCACTGTCATTTTTTAGAATTGAGTAATATTCCATTGTAAATATATACCAAATTTTAATAATCTACTCATGATTTGATGGACACTTGGGTTGTATCCACGTCCATGCAATAGTGAATTGTGCTGCCATAAACATTCGAGTGCAGATGTCTTTGTAATAGAATGTCTTATGCTCTTTTGGGTAGATTCCTAACAATGCTATTCCTGGGTCGAAAGGTATTTCTATTTTTAGCTCTTTGGGATATCTCCAAATTCTTTTCCACAAGGATTGCACTAATTTGCAGTGCCACCAGCAATGTAAGAGTGTTCCTGTCTCTCCACATCCTCACCACCATTTGTTGTTTTGGGATTTCTTGATACAGGCCAATCTCACTGGGGTTAGGTGATATCTCATTGTGGTTTTGATTTGCATTTCTCTAATGATTAGCGATGTTGAGCACTTTTTAATGTGTTTGCTGGCCATTATTCTGTCTTCTTTGGAGAAGTTTCTGTTCATTTCTGTTGCCCATTTCTTGATGGGGTTGTTTCATTTTTTCTTGTTAATTCTTTTGAGCTCTAGATAGGTTCTTTTTATGAGACTTTTATCAGAAGTGTAGAGAGAAAATATTTTCTCCCATTCTGTAGGTTGTCTATTTGCTCTAATGATAGTTTCAGTGGCTGTGAAGAAGCTTTTTAATTTTATCAGTTCCCATTTGTTTATTTTTGTTGCTGCGGTGATTGCTTTGGGGGTCTTCTTCAAGAATTCTTTGCCTAGGCCAGTGTCTGAGAGGGTTTTCCCAACCTCTTCATCTAGGATTCTTAAAGTTTCATGCCTTAGGTTTAAATCATCGAAGTAACTCTGGAAATATGAAGACCCAAACGGAAAGCACACCACCAAAGAGCAACCCC
>VBSM01000568.1:1822417-1835113 GCA_008086735.1 Cheirogaleus medius
TATTTGTACCCCCATAATATGCTGAAATAAAAAAAATAAAAATAAAAATAAAAAATAAAATAAAAAAAATGAAGAAGAAAGAATTAAGAGGAATGAACTAAGCCTACAAAAAATATGGGATTATGTAAAATGGCCACATTTAAGAATCACAAGCATCCCTAAGGGTTAAGAAGAGAATTCACAATGGCTGGAAAACCCATTTTGAGGGAGTAATTGAGGGAAACTTCCTGGGTTTTGCTAGAGATTTAGACATCCAGGTACAAGAAGCTCAACAAACACCTGAAAGACTTATTGCAAAGAGGCTATCACCGAGACTCATAGTCATCACACTGGACAAAGTCAACATGAAGGAGGAACTCCGGAGAGCCATGAGGTGAAAACATCCAGTAACTTACAAAGAAAAAACCATCAGGCTAACTGCACACTTCTCAACTGAGATCTTACAAGCCAGAAGGAATTGGGACCCTATCTTCAGTCTTCTTAAACAAAAAAACTGCCAGACAAGAATTCTGTATCCTGCAAAACTAAATTCCATATATAAAGGAGAAATAAAGACTTTTCCAGAAAAGAAAACACTGAGGAAATTTGCATAAACCACATCTGCCATGCAGGAAATACCCATAACTGCATTATACATGGATCAACAGAATAGACACCCACCAGTGTAAGACCATCCCAAAGCTATACCTCAGAGTTCATATAAAACAATAGCACAAGAGGTAAAACAAAGCCATAAGGTACTACACAACACGATGAACAGAACAGCATCCCACATATCAATTCTATCAATCAACGTGAATGGTCTGAATGCCACACTCAAGAGACCTAGTCTGTCTGAATGGATGAAAAATTACAGCCTGAGTATCTGCTATCTCCAGGAAACACATCTAACCCACAAGGACTCATACAGACTCAAGGTAAGGGGATGGAAAATAATATTCCATGGAATCAGAAAGCAAAAGAAAGCAAATGTAGCCATTCTCATTTCAGATAAAATTAACTTTAAATCGACAATGGTAAAGAAAGAAAAAGTTGGTCATTATATAATGGTAAAGGGAGCAATTCAACAAGAAGACATAACAATACCAAACATTTATTCACCTAACACAGGAACACCCAGATTCATAAAGCAAATTCTACTTGATCTAAGCAAAGAGATAAATAGCAGCATCATAATTGTTGAGGATTTCAAGACCCCACTGACAGATCATCCAGGTAGAAAATTAATAGACACTGGACTTAAATGGGACTATAAAGCAAATGTGCCTAACAGACATATACAGAACATTTTACCCCAAAACTATGGAATATACATTATTCTCATCAGCACATAGAACATTTTCCAAGATTGATCATATCATAGGCCACAAAACATGTATCAGCAAATTCAAAAGAATAGAAATTATACCATGTATCTTCTCAGGCCAAAATGGAATATAACAAGAAATCAACTCCAAGGGAAACACTCAATTCTACACAAAGTCATGAAAATTAAACAACATGCTGCTTAATGGTTCTTTGGTCAATAATGAAATTAAGATGGAAATCAAAAGATTACTTGAACTGAATGACAAAGCGGACACACGCTATCAAAATCTATGGGATTCAGCAAAAGCAGTCCTAAGGGAAACTTCATAGCCTTAAATGCCTACATCAAAAAGACAGAAAGATCACAAGTTAGCAATCTAATGACATCTCATAAGGAACTAAAAAAGGAAGAGCAAACCATACCCAAAGCCATCAGGATAAAATAAATAACAAAGGTCAGAGCAGAACTAAATGAAATGGAAAAAAAATTACAAAGTATCATTGAAACAAAAAACTGGTTCTTTGACAAAATAATCAAAATTGATAGACCTTTTGCTAGATTAGTTAGGTATTGAAGAGAAAGGACCTAAATAAGCTCAATCAGAAATGAAAAAGGAGATACTACATGTACCACAGAAATGCAAAATATCATCTGTAAATACTATGAAAATCTCTATACACATAAATTCCAAAAAGTAGAGGACATGGACAAATTCCAAGAAACACACACCTCCCAAGACTCAATCAGGAAGAAATGGAACTCCTCAACAGACCAATAGTGAGCAGCAAGATTGAAACAGTAATAAAATATGTTCCAAAAAAAGAAAAGCCTCAGACCAGATGGATTCAAGCCAAATTTCATCAGACATACAAGAAAAGCTAGTACCCATACTGCAGAAATTATTCCATAATATCAAGAAGAAGGGAATCCTCTGTAATTCATTCTATAGAAGCTACTAGTATCACCTTCCTACCAAAGCCAGGAAAGGACACAACCAAAAAAGAAAACTACAGACCAATATCACTTATCAATATAGATGCAAAATCTTCAATAAAATATTAGCAAACTGAAATCAACAGTACATCAGAAAAATAATCTGCTAGAACAAAGTGGGCTTCATCTCAGGAATACAAGGATGGTTCAACATACATAAATCAATAAATGTGATTCACCACATAAACAAAAGAAAAAACAAAGACCATATGATCCTCTCAGTAGATGCAGAAAAATCATTTGACAAAATCCACCACCATTTTATGGTAAGAACACCTAACAAAATAGACATAGATGGGATACACCTCACAATTATAAAAGCCATATATGACAAACCCACAAAAAACATCATGCAGAATGGGGAAAAATTGAAAGCATTCCCACTAAGAACTTGAACCAGAAAAGGTTGCCCACTAAAAACTTCTACTCAACATAGTGCTGGAAGTCCCAGCCAGAGCAATCAGACAAGAGAAGGAAATCAAGGGTATCCAAATGGAGAAAGAGGAGGTCAAATTATTGCTCTTTTCTTGCTCTATATGATCCTATATCTAGAAACCCCCAATGATTCCAACAAGAGACTCCTGGAATTGATAAATAAATTCAGCAAAGTCTCAGGTTATAAAATCAATGTATACAAATCAGTAGCATTTCTATACACCAATAATAGTCAAGTTGAAAATCAAATTGAAATCTCAATACCATTCACAACAGCTACAAAGAAAATAAAATACCTAGGGATATGCTTAACCAAGGAGGTAAAAGATCTCTATAAGGAGAACTATGAAACACCGAGGAAATGAATAGCAGAGGGCAGAAAAAAAAGGGAAAAACATATCATGGTCATGGATCAGTAGAATCAACATTGTTAAAATGCCCACACTACCCAAAGTGATTTACAGATTCAGTGCAATCCTCATAAAAATGCCAATATCATATTTCTCTAATCTAGAAAAAAGTAATTCTAAGCTTTATTTGGAACCAACAAAGAGCCTGAATAGCCAAAGCAATCTCAAGCAAAAAAAAAAAAAAAAATCTGGAGACATCACATTACCTGACTTCAAACTATACTATAAAGCTGCAATAACCAAAACAGCATGGTACTAGCACAAAAAAAAGACATAAAACAATGGAACAGAACAGAGAACTCAAATATAAAACCATCCATATACAGCCAGCTGATATTTGACAAAGCAGACAATGTATACTGGGGAAAAGAAGCCCTATTCAATAAATGGTGCTGTGCAAATTGGATAGCCCCGTGTAGAATAATGAAACAGGATCCATATCTCTCACCACTCAAAAAATTTATTCAAGATGGATAAAAGACTTAAATTTAAGGCATGAAACCATAAGAATCCTAGAAGAAAATGTAGGAAAACCTCTTCTAGATATTGGCCTATGCAAAGAATTTATGACTAAGATCTCAATGGCAATTAAAACAACAACAACAAAAATAAATAAATGGGACTTGATTAAATTAAAAAGCTTCTGCACAGCTAAGGAAATAATCAACAGAGCAAATAGACAACCTACAGAATGGGAGAAAATATTCACAAGCTATATATTCAATAAAGGAGTAATAACCAGAATCTACAAAGTACTCAAACAAATCAACAAGAAAAAAAATCAAACAACCCCATTAAAAATCGGGCAAAAGACATAAACAGAAGCTCCTCAAAAGAAGATAGACAAATGGCCAATAAACAAATGAAAAAATGCTCAATATCACTAATCATCAGGGAAATGCAAATTAAAACCACAATGAGATATCACCTTACCCCAGTTAGAATGGCTTTTATTAAGAAGTTCAAAAGCAATAGATGCTGGTATGGATGCAGTGAGAAAGGAATGCCTATACACTATTGGTGGGACTGCAAATTAGTACAACCCCTATGGAAAACAGTATAGAGATTCCTTGAAGAACTAAAAGTAGGCCTACCATTTGATCCAGCAATCCCACTACTGGGTATTTGCCCAAAGGAAGACATTTTTATCAAAAAGACACCTGCACCTGCACTTTATTGCAACACAATTCACAATTGCAAACCCAGTGTCGATCGTTTCATAAGTGGATTAACAAAGTGTGGTATATGTGTACCATGGAATACTATGCAGCCATACAAAAGGATGAGTTAATGCCTTTTGCAAGAATCTGGATGGAACTGGAGACCATTATCCCAAGTGAAGTATATAAAGAATGGAAAAAAAACTCTACATGTACTTGCTATTAAATTGGAACTAACTGATGAGCACATATGTGCACAGATGGAAGTAAAACTTAGTGGAAATCAAGCAGGGGGAAGGGAGGAGGAAGGGATGGGCAAAAACCTACCTAACAGGTATAATGAGCACTACCTGGGTGATGGGCACACTTCTGGCCCTGACTCAAGAATTACAAAATTGATCCATGTTACCAAAAACATTCATATCTCCATAATATTTTGAAATAAAAAGATAATTTTAGAACCCTCCCAACAAAGAAAATCCCAGGACCAGATGGCTTTACACCTTTATTTTCCCAACCTTTCAAAGAATAATTAATACTAATATTTCTTAAACTCTTCCCAAACTATAGAGCTGGAGGGAATACTTCCTAACACATTTTATGAGATCAGTATTACCTTGAAACCTAAGCTCAAAGACACCTCAAGTAATGAAAACTACAGGTCAATATCTCTAATGAATGCTGATGGAGAAAGCTTCAATAAAATATTAGCAAATGAAATTCAACGGCACATCAAAAATATTATACATCATGACCAATGGATTTAACCCTGGCATATAACACTGGTTTAACATATGCAAATAAATCAATGTGATACATTGCATGAACATGATCATACCAATTGACATACAAAATGGTACTCAACAAAGCTCAACATCCTTTCTTGATAAAAATTCTTAACAGTTTAGATATAGAAAGAAAGTTCCTCAACATAATAAAGGCCATTTATGAAAAACTCACTCATATCATACTCAATGGGGAGAAACTGGAAGCTTTTCCTCTAAGATCCAGTACAAAACAAGGATGCCCACTCTCACTGCTTCTATTCAAAATACTATGGAAAGTATTATCAAGAGCAATTAGACCAGAAAAATAAATAAATGTTATCTAGGTCAGAAGAAAGAAGTAAAATTATCACTCTTTGAAGATGACATGATACTGTATGTAGAAAACCCCAAAGACTCTACCAAAAAAACATTAGATCTAAAAAATGAATTCAGTAAAGTTGTAGGATATAAAATCAATATACAAAAATCTGCAGCATTTCTATACATAAATAATGACCTAGCTGAAAAAGAAATCAAGAAAACAATCCCATTTACAATAGCATGAAATAAAATAAAATACTTAGGAGTAAATAACCAAGTAGGTGAAATTCCTATATGCTGAAAACTATAAAACATTGATAAAAGAGAGGACACAAATAAATGGAATGATATTCCTTATTCAAGGATTGAAAGAATCAATATCGTTAAAATGTCCATACTACCCAGATATAAAACCATCCTCATATAGCCATCTAATGTTTGACAAAGCAGACAAAAACATACACTGGGGAAAAGAATCCTTATTCAATAAATGATGCTGGAAAACTGGATAGCCACATGTAGAAGACTGAAACAGGATCCACACCTTTCACCTCTCACAAAAATCAACTCACGCTGGGTAACAGACTTGAACCTTAGGTGTGAAACTATTAAAATTCTAGAGGAAAACATTGGAAACACTCTTCTAGACATTGACCTAGGCAAAGAATTTATGAAGAAGACCCCAAAGGCAATCACAGCATCAACAAAAATAAATAAATGGGACCTGATCATAAAAAGTTTCTGCACAGCCAAAGAAACTGTCATGAGAGCAAACAGACAACCTACAGAATGGGAGAAAACTTTTGCAAGCTACACATCTGATAAAGGGCTGATAACTAGAACCTATTTAGAACTCAGGAAAATCAGCAAGAAAAAATCAAACAACCCTATCAAAAAGTGGTCAAAGGACATGAACAGAAACTTTTCAAAAGAAGACATAATAATGGCCAACAAACATATGAAAAAATGCTCAACATCTCTAATCATCAGGGAAATGCAAATCAAAACCACAATGAAGTATCACTTATCTCCGGTGAGAATGGCCTTTATCAAAAAGTCCCCTAACAATAAATGTTGGCGTGGATGCGGAGAGATAGGAACACTCCTACACTGCTGGTGGGACTGCAAACTAGTGCAACCTCTGTGGAAAGCAATATGGAGATACATGAAAGAGATACAAGTATATCTACCATTTGATCCAGCAATCCAGCATTATTGGGCATCTACCCAAAAGAACAAAAGACACTCTATAAAAAAGACATCTGCACTCGAATGTTTATAGCAGCATAATTGGCAATAGCAAAGATGTGGAAACAACCCAAGTGCCCATCAATACACGAGTGGATTAATAAAATGTGGTATATGTATACCATGGAGTACTATTCAGCTCTAAGAAACAATGGTGATATAGCACATCTTGTATTTTTCTGGTTAGAGCTGGAACCCATGCCACTAAGTGAAATATCCCAAGAATGGAAAAATAAGCACCACATGTACTCACCAGCAAATTGGTATTAACTGATCAATAATTAAGTTGACATATAGGAATAACATTTATCGGGTGTTGGACAGGTGGGAGGGGGGAGGAAGGGATGGGTATATACATACATAATGAGTGCGGTGCCCACCAACTGGGGGATGGACACGCTTGAAGCTCTGACTCGAGGGGGGAGAGGGGGCAAGGACAATATACCTAACCTTAACATTTGTACCCCCATAATATGCCGGAAAAAAATTAATAAAAATTTTTTGAAAACAACATATGTACCCTATAAATATATACAACTCTTATGTACTCATCGTAATTAAAAATAAAAATAGAAAAAGTTTTAAAAAGAAAAAAAAATCTCATGCATGTTTTATAAGCAGTCTACAGCCTCACTCTTCCCCTACCTGCCCCCTAGCACACATATAGCTATAAGTAACAGCCTTTTTCCCCAGTAAATTATCATAAGCACAATAAAATTAAGTCCTTCCATTTGTATAACGTTTTCCAGAGTTAGGAAACCTGTAAGATCCAGCTCTGTGTTACTTTGACCAAGTGACATAATATCTTTGAGCCTGTTTCTTTATATATTCTAATCAGGAAGTTCTAAGTTTCAAACACAGTAGGAGATATAAAAATGATCTGTAAACTGCAGTGCCTTATGTAATTGAGAATCATTATTTTAATGACAGAGAACTTCAGTCTGATCCTCACAGCCATGCTCTGAGGGAGGCAGTCCCAATTTATCCTCTGTAGCTGCCCCACAGATTGGGTTCAAACTTGACATGGAATCCATTGCACTAGCTTTTTCCTATACTGGCCTCCATTATGGATGCCTATTTAAGCTACCTAAAGAAGAGGACTAAGTTGAGGCAGTGTAGAGAAATTTATCACATTCTGGAAATCTATTATATAATTCCCTAAAAAGCTATTGCCTTAGGAGCCATTTATAGCATCATTATTTAAAAGGATTAATTGCTCTTGTGTACCCTATAATGTGGAGATTAGGGAAGCAAGTCCTCTTCTCAAGTAAGCATGGTTTGAGTCAGTGTAATATAGCATGTATGTTTTAAAGTCATATAAGCTTAGTTTCAAATCCCAGTTCCACCAGTTAATAGCTTTGTGGTCTTGGGCAAGTGATTTAGCCTCTGTGATTTTCATTTTCCTAGTCAGTAAAATAAGAATCAGAATAGTTTCTGCTGGCATAGAGTAGGTACTCAAGATAAACTGATGAAGGAATGAATGCATTATATGTAGATCATTTAGTGGTGTGCCTAACACACAGCAGATGCCAGGCCTCTTTCTCCAAGATTAAGGTCCTATGAGTAGCAAATATGTCCTAAATATTCACTGAAAATGGTAATCTGAAAACTAAATGACTATCTTTGTATTCAGATATGTTTCTTCCAAGTAAAAAGACCACTAGTTTCCATAGTGAGTGACATGGTATCCATCACTCATTTATTCTTCCATTAGTTCCTGCATTCATTCATCAAGAAATATCTATAGACCCCCATTATGTGCCAGCCCTGTGCTAGGTATTAGAGACATGGCAGAGAGTTAAAATTGACATGGTTCTTAATTTTATGTAACTCACAATCTACTGGAAAAGATAAATCAACAGATGATTATAATATAGCATAACAACAGCTATATTAACCACTTCGGTACCAGCGTCAGCTATAGTCGATAGCCACAGATGAACACGCACAGCCCAGCATCGACTATAGTCAATAGCCACAGATGAACGCGCACAGCGACTTTAGCCAACAGCCATGATATGAAGACATACAGCCAATCGTTGACTTTAGCCAACAGCCATGATATGACTTTTCTAATTTTTCATTTATCAAAATAAAATTGTGAACATTTAAAAATAACGTAATGAAAACATATATGTATATGTTACCTATTCTGATTTACATTACAAGTAAAGCTGCCTGTAAAGTAAAACAAGCTTTCAGTGCTTTAAAGCTTTCCTCATCACACAAGAGCAAAACGGATTTGTCATCAATGCACAGCACAAACTATCATGTGGACTATGTATGAGTGCCGGCTGTGGGCAAGGTTTCACTGCTGGTGAGCACGGTACTGAAGTGGTTAACAAACAAGTCCTTGGTGCCATGCAAGTTAAGAGAAGGCGCACCCACCTCAGCCTGGATAGGAAGGGAGCTCAAGGGAAGGTTCCCTGAGAAGGCAATGCTGGAGATAGAGCTTGAAGGACAAATACGAGCTTGCCAAGTTGAGTGGGAAATGGAGTATGGTTGACAGAGGAAATAGAAGTGCAGAGAACAGTCAGAAGAAAGCCAAGAATCTTCAAAGACCTGAAAAATTTCAGAGTTATTGAAGAGCATAATGCAAGGAAGAAGTGGGAAAAGGTAGGAGTGGAGAGCTAAGCTAAATAGACCGTACAGAGTTGTATAGGCCAGATTCAAGAGTTTGTTCTTTATCGTAAGAGCAATTGGAAGGGTTTAAAACAGGAGACTGTTATATTCACTTTACATGTTCGAAAGACTACTCTGACAGCTAAGTGGAAGATGGATTGGAGAACTTGGGCTACAGTGGTGACAATGATGATGGAAAAAGTTGACTGATTAAGAACGAGGTAGGGTGGAGCAAGATGGTGGACAAGAAACACTGCCAGACAGAGTGTCTCTGCAGAAAAGACAGATTCTAGAAGAAAGAAGCAAGCAGATGAGCATACATCAGACGAGAGTTGGAAGGAGGGGTACCGGAGACTATGGGAGACTCCAGGGGAGGCAGTTGCAGAGGAGAACTGGAAGAAGAGACCTCCCGAGAAGCTTGGAGACCAGCGGCAAGGATAGGTGGAGTGGTTAACTTCCCCCTCCCTTGAATCTCAGACTGCTGGTGGGATCCCCAGCGGTTGGAGAGACCTGCAGACACCAGCCCAGAGACAGCCGCCACCACTGAGTGGTAAGCCTGTAGTGGACGTGGCATCAGGCTCCCAACTCCCTTGGGGCACCTCCGTGTGCACAGACCTGAGCCACTCGGCAGTCGCCATATTGTTACACTCAACCCTCCCCCATCCTTATTTGTGGCTGCCAAGAGAGACAATATAGCCACCAGCCAGAGACATCTCCAGGGAATGGGAACTTCCCTTTTGGGGCCCTACAGCTGACTTAGGGGTACTCAGACGGGGAGCTCCCTACCTGCCAGCCCTCCCAGGTGCTGCTGGCCTGGTGATTCCAGGAGAATGGGGCAGACCCTGAGGCTGAGAGACATTGACCCAGCTTGGGATCCCCATTGGGGGAATTAGGACTGGCACTCCTCTCCCTGGTAGGGTCAGGGATTGAACTCTGGGGCCCAGAGGTCAGACCTGCAGACCAGATCCCATGCACCCAGGTCTCGCATTGCCCGGGGCACAGAAGAGATATTCGGAAGGAGCCTACTAAGGTGTGTGTTCCTTCAGGGGCAGATGAGCGTGCTTCAGGGCAACACTGCTCCTTAAGGGGGACCTTGTGCCCAGCCCAGGTGGCGACCCAGCACAGGAAACCTCCTGGCCAGCATCACAGCCAGGGGAGATCCGGTGGTGTGACATCTGGCCTGCTGGCAGAGGCCCAAGAGAAGCCGCGGAGTTGGGGAGGGTGGAAAGGAGTGAGGCCTGCTCCAGACTACAGGTCTCAGACAGCCCCACCCCCAGACGCAGATTTTCTGACTGAGTGGGGCCATTCCAATCCCTCCCTGACAGCTTTACCCAGAAGCAGAGAACAGAACTTTGACCCCTACTAACAGCATTTGTGGTGCTTGAGGGCAGGCTTACCCAACCCAGCTCCACCCAGACTAACTCCCAGAACAACTCTCACTGAGGTGGAGAATAAGGACATATCTGGAAATCCCAGGGCCCCACCCACCACCTGAGGCACTAGAGTGCCTCTCCAGAGGAACAAGAGCTGGTTACAGGACCCAAAAACAGCAGTGTAGCCTGCTCCTCTGAGCAAGCACCACCGACTGACAGGGAGGACATTCTGCACACCCTTTTACAGCATCTACAGACTCATCGTACAGGGCATGGTCGAATCTCACCCACAAACACCACCTACTGGCTCGGAGACTAAACAGGGTGTGTCATTATCCCAACAAAAACCTAAAAGTAAGAAGCAACAACTGATCCAGATGGGAAAAATCATTGAAGGAACTCTGGAAATATGAAGACCCAAATGGAAAGCACAGCACCAAAGAGGAATCCCAGCCCCTTAGAAAAGGACAACAACCAAAATCAGACCACTAAAATGACAGAAGAAGAATTTTGAACATGGATCATAAGAAAATTCAACGACTTGCAAGGACAACTGGATAACCAACACAAAGAAAATGCAAAAAGATTCCAGGACATGGAAAAAAATTCACAAAAGAAATTGAAATAATAAAGAAAAATCAAACTTAACTCCAGGAAATGAAGAATCAATTCAGAAAACTACAGAACACAGTGGAAAGCCTCAAGAACAGAGTAGATCAAACAGAAGAAAGAATCTCAGAGACTGAAGATAACACTTTCCAATTAAATAAATCAATCACAGAGATAGAGCAGAGAAACAAGAGAAAAGAGCAAAGCCTATAAGAGATGTGGGATTATGTGAAGAAACCTAATGTGAGGATTATAGGGTTACCAGAAGGGGAAGAAGAAAACACTCAAGGTGAGAAGTATGGAATCCTCCTCAACACATTGTATGAAGCAAACATAACCCTGACACCAAAACCAGGAAAGGATGCAACAAAAAAAGAAAGCTACAGACCAATATCCCTTATGAATATAGATACAAAAATTCTCAACGAAATCCTAGCCAATCAAATCCAGGTGCTTGTCAAGAAAATAATACATCACAACCAAGTGGGCTTCATCACAGGGATGCAGGAATGGTTCAACATACACAAATCTATAAATGTAATTCACCATATAAACAGAAGCAAAAACAAAGACCATATGATTCTCTCATCTACTCACCATCAAATTGGTACTGACTGATTAAAACTATGGTGCTCAAATAGTGGTAGTGTTCACCAGGGATTCGGTGGGGGGGAGACCTACATCTTAGGGATGTGGCAAGCATTGTGTGGGGGAAGATATTACCTCTAACCCTTCTTAGGGAGAGGCAATGATATGCAATGTAACCAAAATGTCACACACACAAAAAAACTTTTATCGGGTGGTAGGCAGGTAGAAAGGGGGGGAGAGGAAGGGTGTATACTTATATAATGGGTGCAGTGTGTACCACCTGGAGGCTGGACATCCTTGAAGCTCTGCCACAGCAGGGTGGGTGAGGGGTTTCAGGGGCAATATATGTAACCTGAACAATATTTGTACCCCCATAATATGAGGAAATAAAAGGAAAAATTTTTTAAAATTCAACTAAAAAAAAGAGACACAGAAAAAGCATTTGACAAAATTCAACACCCTTTTATGATAAGAATGCTCAATGAAATAGGCATAGATGGGGCTTTCCAAAAAATGATACAAGCCATATATGACAAACTCACAGCCAATATCATTCTGAATGGGGAAAAATTGAAAGCATTCCCACTTAGAACTGGAACAAGACAAGGTTGCCCACTATCTCCACTTCTATTCAACATAGTGCTGGAAGTCCTTGCTATAGCAATCAGACAAGAGAGCGGAATTAAGGGCATCCAAATGGGAGCAGAAGAGATCAAACTCTCACTCTTTGCTGATGACATGATATTATACCTAGAAAACCACAAGGATTCAACCAAGAGATTCCTTGAATTGATAAATGAATTTGGAAAAGTTTCAGGATACAAAATCAATACACAGAAATCAGAGGCATTCATATACGCC
>VBSM01000568.1:1853432-1865368 GCA_008086735.1 Cheirogaleus medius
ATAACCGTAATATTTGTACCCCCATAATATGCTGAAATAAAAAAATTAAAAAAAGAGAGATTTATATAACTAGCGGAGAGTGGGAATAAATTAGAAAACTAAGCAAACAAAACAAAGAAAAAGAAAACTAACTTCATGAAAAACAAAAGGTTGTACATGGAAAGAAAAGTATTCATAATATAAACACAGCTTATGTAAATAAGTTTACTTGGTCATAATCATGTACTCACTGAATATTGGTAGAATGAAGGACAGAAAGTGCATATATATGTTGTGAGAGTAGGGTGAAAGAGAGTAAAATCCTCCCTTTCCATAATGGGAAATCAAAAGGTAATGCCTAAAATTGAAAAAATCAAGTATTAGCATTAGAAAAATGATATTTAAAGATCTGAAGATAAATACCAGGAGAATTAGCTAAAGAGGTACAGATTGGTGCCTCTGGGGAATATGAAATGGAAGGAGAGCAGTAAACTGATTGCTTTTACAAGCCTTGCTATTTAACTTTTTAATCTCCTTAAATTTTTGTTTATAAGCACTTTGATAAAACTAAAAACTAAATTTAAATATGATATGACCCCTGTGGTAGAGATTCTATAAAGTCATTGAAGAATTCAGTGGTAAAATCTATAGAAAGGTTTCATTCATCTACAGCCCCCACAAGGGCTCAAGCTCCCTATTAAAAATAGAGACTCCATCTATTAGATCCCAAAACCCATCACATTCCACTAATCCCTGCTTACAAAACCAGCTCCAGGTGGCTGTAATATACCCCAAGATCAGCTTTTTGGAAGACATAAACCTAGTTCAAATGAGTAAAATGGCCTTATCATTGAGATTTTAGGCATCAGGAATACAAAGTATTACCATTATGTAAGTGATATGCATTAAATTTTTCTAACACTTAATGAATAGCATTTTCCTATATCTGCATTATCCACCTAGCTGATATCTATGTATTTAACAATTCTTGAGACCCAGGTCAACCTAACTTACATATCTACCATAGTCACATGGGTTTACTGAGTGCCTATTATGTACCAGGAACAAAGCTAAGCAGTAGAACCACAAAGATAGTAACATAGAAATCTTGCTTTTAAAGTTCTCAGTGTCTAGTAAGAAGTTGCAAACATAAAATTAAGCATAAGGGGGAAATGAGGAGATATTTGTCAAAGAGTACAAATTTCCAGTTATAAGATGAACAAGTTCTAAGGCTCTAATGTACAACATGGTGACTATATTGAATAATGCCGTATTGTATAATTAAAATTTGCAAAAAAAAACCCAGTGGATCTTTACTGCTCTCATGACAAAAAAATGATAAATGTGAGGTAATATACGTGTTAATTAGCTTGATTGTGGCAATCATTTCACAATGTATATGTACAGTCATCCCACAATATCCATGGGATATTGGTTTCAGGACACTCCTCCTCCCCTCACCCTGATGCAGATACTAAAATCCATGAATGCTTAAGTCCCTTATATAAAATGGTGTAGCATTTACATGGAACCTGTGCACATTCTCCCATGTATACTTTAAATCATCTCTAGATTACTTGAAATACCAATAAAGTAAATGCTGTGTAAATAATTGTTATACTGCATTGTTTGGGGGGAATGATGACAAGAAAAAAAGTCTGCACATGTTCAGTGCAGATGCAATCATCCTTTTTTTGGAATGTTTTCAATCTGCAGCTGGTTGCATCTGCAGATATGGAACCTAGATACAGAAAGCCAACTGTATATCATGTCATCATGTTGTACACTTTAAATGTATGTCATTCTTATTTGTCAATTGTACCTCAATAAAGCTAGGAAAAATACAAGAGAAAAAGAGTGTGATAAGTTTGGACAGATATCTTCTATTTAACACTACATATTTACTCTTCATCATTCTCCACAATGCTCTAAACTCTGGAAGGCCAACCTATATGGGCTGTACCATTGACCTCTCTTGCCCTCTAGCTTCTGGATGGATCTAGCTGATGTGGAAAAATGGCAAGAGTCTTAAGGACAGAAAGACATGAGGTCAGGAAATTGATTTTGATGGATCCCTTGCTGTAGGGAAGCCACAGTCTGGCTGCATCTCTCAACCAAAGATCTCAGGTCCTATTAGGCAGTTCTTTGCACACATCCTTCTCTGTCTCCCTTTCAGGAATAGAGATATCAATAGCACCCGACTGCTACCAGATCCATGGTACTACACTATCTATCCTTTGTGGGTTTTCTACTCCCTGCCCACATCTTTGTAGATAGTGCTGCTAATAAACTATTCAGTATTAAATTTGAGTGTGCCATATGTTTTCTGCCAGAACTCTGAGAAACAGATACATAGATATACTATGTGCAGTGAAGGCCCAGAGGGGGCAACAGTTAGTTCTACCTAAGAGAGGAAGGGAAAGTCAAAAAGGGAAATGCTTAAGTAGAATCTCAAAAGATGAAGAAGTGTTTTCCAGCAAGACTGAAAATGGGAGAACAGCATAGGTACAAAAACCCAGGTTAGTTAGTAAAAGCATAAAGGTATAAACAAGTGTGGCATTGAGCACATTGAAAGAATCATAAGGAATTCAATATAACCAAAGTTTAAAGTGTGAGGGTAGAGCTTGGAATAAAATAAAGTGGAATGAGATGATGTCTGTCATGTCTTCCATGGACCCTAAATGTTTGACCACATATCACTACATTTGGCTTTCAAGGAGAATATATATGACAGTCCTCTTCAGGGAAATATATACCCCCTAATACTCCTAGCTAAAGCTTTAGCCACAAGTTTCCATGTATCCCATACCTTGATGAGTTGGGCTAGACCTTGAAAAATACTTAAGGGCACTTGGGCTCTTTGGAGGCACCTGAATGATAATTTCTAGCAGAATGAGGAAAAAATGTAAAGTGGTAACATTTTACACATATTTGGGGGCTTGGGTTCTCCATGGGAATAAAGAATTGATGTGATAATGGGATGTGATTTGAACTATTAAATTTTACAGTGTGGAGAAGATGTCAGTGAGATGGTAGAATAGTAGCTTTCTAATGTCATCTCCATAGAGAAACATCAATTTTGACAACCACCAACAGATGAGAGTGCCTTTGTGAGAGTTGGGGAATCCAGTGGAGAAGGTCCAGCACACTGCTGGAGCAAAAAGTCCAAGAATAGATGCAGTGAAAAGGGTAAGAAGAATAGTTTCACTTTACCCAAATCACCCCCACCCCAAGGCAACATAGCTGGGCCAAGAGAGACCTCCTCAGCCTGCAATATCCTCCATAGAGGAAAGTGAGAACATAATGAGTGATATCTTGGCTTCCCAGCCATGTGATATATACCTAAGAGGTTCAACACATTCTTGCCCCATCCAGAATACTCAGGGTATTGGCAAAGCTGAGTGACAGGGAGATACCAGGATCAGGGAAGAAAATGGGGAATCATAGCAATCAGAACTCATAGTTCAGCAAAAGGTCACAGATCCTACTGATAATGTGGACTCCATCAGGAAGCCCACTCACTAGCCACTTGAGATGCCTTGCCAGACCCCTTAACTGACCAATAGGCACCCGCAATGTTCCGTACACCTCACCCCCACCCCATGACCAGCTCCCCACAGACACCCTCACAGACTGCAAGTGTGAGCCTCTGCAGATAGGTCACAAGCTAGCACAAACAGCCACCCTGACTCAGCAAGATTTACAGCAGGCACACAAACTTGAGCATTTCAGGGGCCCACCATAGTGAAAACAAACAGGAGTCTCTGAGCACCTGGTCTGGCTTTGAGGGATCAAGACAAGACATAAAATCTTAAGAATTCCCCTGCCAAGAGGGAACAAGAGGTATGGAGCAGGCACAATCATAGAAAAGGTCTAACAGAGAGCCTCAGCATTCCTAGTCAGGCCCATGGGTAAAGGTGTTTTTATCCTGAAGCCAGTCAGTAAAGACCAGAAGTGGTAATTTCTTGAAATGTGAAGAAAGCAACACAAGACTTCAAGAAACATGAAAACTCTAGGAAACACAGCACCACCAAAGGAACACAATAAGATTCCAATAACTAACCCCAAAGAAATGGAAAACCTCAAAGAAATGGAGAACTGCAAATTGTCTGACAAATACTTTAAAATAATTGGATTAATGAAGCTCAGAAAACTAAAAATGAACACAAATAGACAATTCAACAAAATCAGAAAAACAACACACAAACAAAAGAAAAAGTTCAATAAAGAGATAGATATAATTTTTAAAGTAACAAACAGAAATTCTAAAGCTGAAGAATACAATGAAAGAAATTAAAATGCAATAGAGAGTGTCAACAGCACATTTCATCAAACAGAAGAAAGAATCTGTAAACTCAAAGATAAGTTATTTGAAATTACTGAGTCAGAGGAGGAATAAAAAAGAAGAAAAAATACAGAAGAATATCTATAGGAATGATAGAACACCATCAAGAGAACTGATTTACAGATTATGAGAGTTTTAGACAGAGAAGACAGGGAATGGGGGCAAAAGCTTTTTCTAAAGAAATAATGACTAAAAACTTCCCAAACATGGGGATTGATGTGCACATCCAGATACATGAATCTCAGAAAGTCAAAACAGGTTCATTCCAAAGAGGACTTTGCTGAGCACATTATAATCAAACTCTCAACAGTAAAGGGAGCATTTTGAAAGTAGCAAGAGAAAAGACATTTGTCACATACAAGGGAACCTCCATAGGACTATCAGCATATTTCTCAGCAGAAACCTTACAGAATGAGAGAGAGAGAGCTGGATGATATATTAAAAGTGCTGAAAGAAAAAATAAAAGCCTGCCAATCAAGAATACATTACTTGGCAAAGCTTTCCTTTAGAAATGAAGGAGATATAAGACTTTTCCAGACAAACAAAAGCTGAGGGAGTTTATCATCACTAGACCTGCCTTACATGAAATGCTAAAGAGAGTTCTTCAATCTTAAATGAAAGGATATCAATTAGTTACATGAAAACATATGAAAGTATAAAATATACTGGGAAAGGTAAGCATAAACTCAAAATCAGAACATCCTATACTATAACGATGGTGTGTAAATCACATTCAATTCTAGTGTAAAGGCAAAAGACAAAAGTATTAAAAATGACAATAAACCTATCATAAATTGATAATGGATATGTAACATAAACAGATGTAAACTCATGATGTTACATTGTTACTGATGTGACATCAATAACATAAAATGTGGAGGGAGTGGAAGTAAAAGTGTGAAGTTTTTGTATGTGATCAAAGTTAAGTTGTTTTTACCTTAAAATAGATTGTTACAACTATAAGATGCTTCATCAAAGTTTTATGGTAACCAATATGCAAAAACCTATAGTGGATACATAAAAGATAAAAAGAAAAAAATCAAAGTATAGCACCACAAAAAGTTATCAAATCACAAAGGAAGACAGCAAGAAAGGAAGGAAAAAACAAAAGAACTATAAAACAGTCAGAAAACGGCAAATGACAATAGTAAGTCCTTACCTACCATTAATTACTTCAAATGTATATGGACTAAACTTTCCAATCAAAAGACATATAGTGGCTGAATAGATTTTTTAAAAAACAAGATCCAACTGTATTTTGCCTATAAGACACTCATCTCACCTGTAAGGACACATAGGCTGAAAGTGAATAGATCAAGAAAGATATGTTATAAAAATGGTAACCAAAAGAGATAAAAGGTAGCTATACTTACATTAGACAAAAAGACTTTAAGTCAAAAATTGTCAAAAAGAGGAGGAGGCAAGATGGCAAATGAAGAAACACCACCAGCCAGAGAGTCTCTGCAAAAAGGAGAAAGAGAAATGAAAGATGAAAGAGAATAAAAACAAACAGACAGGAAAACATAGATCGGATGATGGTCAGAAGGAAGGGTGCCTGAACCTACAGGAGACTCCATGGGAAGACGTTCCAGAGAAGAACTGCAAGAAGAAAGGCATTGGCAGGGATTAAGTCCCAAGAGGCTTGGACACCAGCGACAAGAGTAGGTGAACTGGTTAAAATTCCCCTCCCTTGTGTCTCAGACTGCTGCTGGACTCCCAAACTGCTGGAGAGACCTGCCGACACCAGTCCAGAGATTGCTGCTGCCAGTGAGTGGAGAGTTTCTTGTGGACAAGGCACCAGGCTCCCAGCTCACCTCAGGCACCTCCCACCCCACAGACCCGAGCTGGTCAGCAGGCGCCATATTGCTTCTCTATCCACCAGGCACCTTTTACCTGCCTGGGGGGGGGTCTCAACCCCTCGGGATCCAATTTTCTCATCCTCATACACACATTTCCCAACTCAAGCCCAGACTGCAGGAGCCACAGGTGTCCAGAGGGTCCTGGGAAATCTGCATGACTCCAGAGCCTGGTCATTCTGGGTAGACTGCCTCCCACAGAGAGGGTCAGAGATGACCAGTGTGCAGACCTTCCTCCACCTAGTCCTTTATTCTCCCTTTTCCTTCCTCCACACATGGCTGGTGAGAGAGACAATTTAGCCACCACCTAGAGACATCTAAGGGAACAGGGCTCGGACCTTTCCTTTTGGAACCCTGCAGTGGACTGAGGGGCCCTTAGACTGTGAGCTCCTTATGCGCTATCCCATCCTGGTGCTGCTTGTCCTTTGACTCCAGCAGAGTGGGGCATGAAAGCATTAATAATGGTAAGCTGCAATTTACTGAGCATTGACTATTTGAGAGTAACAATTCCCATAACATGGTGCTATCATATCCATATTATAGATAAGTGCACTGATTTTAGAGAAGGCACACTGTTTTCCTAAGGTCACAGAGCTCATATGTAGTATGTAGCTGAGCCAGTCTTCTAACAAAATCAGTCTCATTCTAAAGCTCGGCCATATCACTACTGCAATAAGAGAGTCCCTTAGAAATGCAGACCCTTTTCTTCCTCTTTTGATTGGCATATTATGTTTCAGACTCCTTTTTTCTACAAGAAAATATTCATAAGATCAGCATACCTACAGAGGATGACTAGAGTTTTGCCTGAGGATTGGCATCCTGGGAAAAGGTAAGATCCTAGGGAGCTCTACCTAGAAGCCAACCATGATGAAAATGTACCCCAGTATAGGTTTATCTACTCTAGGGATGCTTTTTCTGCTAGCAAAACTTTCAGCTATTGAACTAAATCATGCCATTTTAATCCCTGCCAGAAGGCCTGATGTGTGTGTGTGTGTGTGTGTGTGTGTGTGTGCGCGCGCGCTTTGGGGTAGGAGGTAGGGAAGAGGAGATCTGGGAATAACAACACAATCCTTTTGACTATCAGCAATACATCTAATCAAAGAAAAAAAGACATTTCTTACCACACAGTTCCCAGCCTCAGTCTTTTTCCCCACATTTACATAATCTATTTCACTTTCCAATGTAATGCAGTCAAATAGGGAGCCAGGATAGATAAGAATGGTAACCACAAAACATTGCTTTTGGGGGATTGCAAATAGAACTGCCTGCAAAGAACATCAGGCAGTATTTTGTCTCATTTTTCCTAAAGTTAAGAACCTCTAGCTCATTAACATGACCCCAAACTTATCTAAATGCCATCTAGTCCACTAGCCTATTGATACTAAATGCCCAAGACATAAAAGTGCAGCACAACTCCAAACATCTTCAGCAATGTTAGCCTAAAGAATACAAGAGATATGACACTATAGAAATATATTTTCTTTGTGAAAGAAAATAGGATCTCTTGAATGCTCCCCCACATTCCAGAGAACGAAATAAAGGTTTTATTATTAAGAATGATAATAGAAAGAATTTCAATGATGCATGTGGTTCCAGTACTTAGGTTGGAAATAGAACATTGTCTTTTAAAATCTAGAAACATTTATCCTTCTTTAAAAATACAGGTTGGCTATTTTTTTAATTCTTTTGCTTCAAGAAATGGATAAGTAAAATGATTTACTCTTTGACTTGGCAAATGCAGATGTTACATTTTCACTACCATGACATGTTTATTAAATAAAATTTTATGTCCCTGGTCCCTAGCTTGAAAAGTGAATGAGATGCATGCTTTAGATTTTGTATTTTGCTTTTAAAAAATAAAAACTAAGTTGCTCTCACTAATACTACTTTTTTCTTGATATTTTTGTTCTGTGTCTGTGTTTTTCCATATCAACAGTACTTGACAGTAAAATGTTTCTCCACCTCTGCTCTAAGTGGACCAAAGCCCACACAACAGGTTTGCTTACAATCTGTCATAAGCACAAATGAAGTGAGAGGAAAATGTCTGGGGAAAAATGAGTAAGCATATCATTTAAGTATTCAGTTGAGAAAACATTAGATGTAGCATTGTATAGTAGAAAGGACATGGCACAAAGAGTGAGGTAACATGAGTTCTAGCTCCAGTTCTGCCACTAACTGGCTGTATCATCTAATATAGGGTACTTCCTTCCCTCCTATGTGCCCTATTTTCCTTATCTTTAAAATTGAGGTAGAAGTATGCCAAGAGAATGGAAGGGAAGGCAAGGCAAGGGGAGGAGCTTAGACTATGTGATCTTTAAGGTCAAGCTCTAACATTCTTTGAGGCCCCAGAAGTTAAGATCAAATGGAAGAGAAAAAGGAAGAAAGTTCAGCTTGAATATGCCAGGTGCACTCTGGGCAAAGAAGAAAGAGATCCTAGCCCAGCCTTGGAGCATGTCCAGGTCTCAAGTAACATCCCACAACCCTACTGTTATTCATTTTCTTAAAGTAACTGGACTTCAACATGCCACCCATCCAAGCTTGAGAAAGCCAAGGAGAATCTGGTAGTGACATTTTCCAAGCCCTACAACCTATGTGCTTTCTATTGAATAATTCACTGCCAAATCCAACTGGAATGGCCTGCAACACAACATAATGGGCCAGCCAGGATTCTTCAAAGGGAATTAGCACATTATCTCCTTTGCAGTCAGACTGCCAAGATTCCTCTCTGAACTCTGTAGTTCAACAGTCCTGTGTCATTTTCTACCCCAAATTGGGTTGCCCGCATGCCAATCAACATAACCTCTTTACTGGCCTTGCCCACCTTCTCCATAAAAGATCATTAATCTTTTAAGTTCCTGGATAAAGAGATCGATATATGGTTTAGATAGAAGTAATTTCACCCTTTGCTATCACAGAAACAGGCGGGTAGAGAGAAAGTTTGCATGTATAAAAATTTAGCTGGGGGTTGAGAGACAAGCAATGCTGAGCCAAGAAAAGGACATAGACCCTTATATTCCTGGGCTAACTTTCCTTCTGGCCGGCCCTCAGTCTCATACTCTATGGGCATTCCAAAAATGTGGTCCCAGTAGTCATTATTCTGAGTTGCATATATATGTGTAAATATGTTATGTGCATCAGAGGAGGGAACAAATAAGCCTTTATGATGTGTATGTAGCAAAAACTCTGTGTATGGGTCTCAAGGAAAACCCCTTCCATGATGATGCCAAGGGGATGAGCCTGGAACTCAGAAGAGAGAACAGCTTCTCCAGGGAGGCAAAAAAAGCCTCTGCTCTACATGGACTGGGCAGAGCTAAGAAGAAAGTAGTTCAGTAAGAAATGACAATGAGAGCAAAGCCAGGGCTCTAGAAGGAGAAAAAAAATGTTACTTATAAAACAGTATTAGACATCTAGTTCTGGACAAGAGGAAGCAGATGTACTTTTCCATATTCTGCCCACTTAGTATAGCTAAAAACTTTAGACATTATAAAACAAGCATAAGAAGACTCTGAAATGTGGAAAGAAGAAGACAAACCAGTTAGAGACCTTGGGACCTGAGGAAGGATGCAGTCATGATTTCCCTGGGTTTTCTTTATGCCTTATATATCCTGGATTGGACAGTGGAGAAGCCAGAAACCTTGGTAAAACAAATGGATAAAAACAAACAAATAAACAAAGAGCCTTTCTAACCAAAGAACCAAAAAAGGGACAGCCTAGCCAGACACAAAACTTTCACAAAATAACTACTTTACTCCTGCCAACTATCACATTTAAAAAGTAGCCCAAATCCCATCCCAGTCAACAAAGTCCTAGAGGGGATCATCAACTTCCACTCTAGCCCCACTGTAACAAGGCATCCCTTCCTACCCACCAGATGATGGCAGAGTAGGGCAAGTATGGTCCTAGGATGTACATCTCCAAGCAACAGTAAAAAATATCCTCCAATGATGTCAATGGTGACCACATGGAAGTAGTAACAAGGAGATCACCCAACCTTCCATCAGCAGAGGCTTAGCAGAGAGCTTAAACTTATACCCCTGTGTAGAAGTAACAAGGCACCACTTCCCTTTGGGGTCTCATTGGAGGCTGAGTGGAGAATGAACGTAAACATCCACCCTTCCCAAGCAGTCATGAGATAGCAACACTCCCTTTCCCCTGCCAGCAGGCCTGCTGAAACAAAAAATTTAAATAAGATCCAGAGTTCATAACATAACACTCAAAATGTTGCAATATGACACAAAATCACATTTCATAACAAGAACCAGAAATATACCAACTTAAATGAGAAAAGACAATCAATAAACACCAATACCAAGATGACAAAAATATCAGAATTATCTGCCATAACAAAAATGCTTCAATGAGAAATTACAAACATGCTTGAAACAACTGAAATATACTCTAAGTTGAGAAATAGAAAATCTCAACAAAGAAATAGAAGATATAAAAAGAACTAAATGAAAAAGTTAGAACTGAAAAATACAATAACCAACATAAAAAACTCAATGGATGGGTTCAATAGAAGAATGGAAGGGGCAAAGAAAAGAAGTAGTAAACTTGAGGCTATGACAATATAAATTACTCAATATGAATAAAGAGAAAGTAGACTGGAAAAAAATGAACAAAGCCTCAGGAACCTGTAGGAGTATGACAAAAATAATTAACTCTGTTGTTGGAGTTCCAGAAGAAGAGGAGATAGAAGGGAGGGCTGAAAAAGTATTCAAAGAAATAAGGGCTAAAAAATTCCAAACTGGGGGAATAATGTATAAACTTATAGATTAAAGAGACTTCAAAATCACCCTCTCAGCAACAGATAGAACTACTAGACAGAAAACCAGTGAGGCTCAAAAATTTCATCAACCAAGAGGTCATAATTACATTGATAGGCCACTCCACTCAACAACAGGAGAATACCCATCTTTTCAAGTGCCCATAGAATATATGCAAAGATAGGTCTGGGTCAAAACAAACTTCAACAAATTTAAAAGAATTGAAACCATACAGAATGTGTCCTCTCATCACAATGGAATCAAGCTAGAAATAAAAAACAGAAAGACAACAGGAAAATCTCCAAAGCCTTAGAAACTAAAGACACTTCTAAACAATTCATAGGTTAAGGAATAAGTCTCAAGTGCCATTAAAAAACCACTGAACTGCTACCAAAAAAAATGGCAGACTAGAGGCAGCCTGCCAGCACACTGCTCCCAGGGAAAGAGGTAAATGGTATGGTCAGCTGCCTATGAGCAGATCGCTCACTCTGGAAGCAACATTGTGAATTCACAGAGAAGCAACACGGGACACTCAGTGTGGAAAAAAAGATGACGGGGAGATACATGTACAAAGATTGGAGAACACTAGGAGGACAATATGAGAATAGAGTGTGGGAGCACTGTGCTTGCCTTGCTGGCGCAGTGCGGTCTGAACTACAAGAGGGCACCCACGACCCCCACAGACCTCCTACCTGCCCAGACAGGGACATGCCTGGGTTGGTGTAGAAATGTTGCACTAGACAACAGATGCTGTGGAAAGGAGGCAACAGTTAGGGCCATCCTGAATTCTTGGATGCACCATGCCCAGTCTACACCAGGCTGGGAAGGGACTGGACTGATTTGTTGCTTCCCTGAGCTGTACCCTGGAAATTAGAGCCAGGTACTTCACCCTTAGGGTACAGTGGGACCTGGGCCAAGGAATTGACCAGAGAGCAGAGGGTGCCAGTCTGAGAGGCTCTAGGCAACTGCTTCAGCAGGTTCTGGGTGAGA
>VBSM01000568.1:1897980-1910737 GCA_008086735.1 Cheirogaleus medius
ACAATATTTGTACCCCCATAATATAATGAAATAAAAAATAAATAAATAAATAAATAAAAAGAAAGTGGGATGATATATTTCAAGTATTGAAAGATAAAAACTGTCAACCAAGTATTTGATATCCAGAAAAACTATTCTTATAAAGAAAGAGAATTAAGACACTCCCAGATAAACAAAAGCAGAGAGAGTTCACCAATAGTAGACCTGCTCTTCAAGAAATAAATACAAATGTACTCACCAGCCAATTGGTATTAACGGATCAACACCTAAGTGGACATGTAGGAATAACATTTGTCGGGTGTTGGGCGGGTGGGAGGGGGGAGAAGGGGATGGGTATATACAAACATAATGAGTAAGATGTGCAACGTATGGGGTATGGTCATGCTTGAGGCTCTGCCTCGAGGGGGGAGGGGGGCGTGGGCAATATACATAACCGTAATATTTGTACCCCCATAATATGCTGAAAGAAAAAAAGAGAAAAAAAGAAAAAAAAATTCCAAAAAAACAAACAAACAAAAAAAAAGAAATAAATACAAATCGAAGTTCTTCAGGCTGAAATGAAATGGCACAAGAAAGTAACTCAAAGCCATTTGAAGAAATAAAAAACACTGCAAAAGGTTATTATATGAGTAAACATAAAATCTGGTATTATTGGATTTTGAGTTTATATTTACTTTTTTCCTACATAATTTAAAATACAAATGCATAAAACAAAAATTATAAATCTATGTTAAAGAGTACACAATGTATAAAGATGTATTTTGTGACATTAACAAATTAAAGGGGGCCGGATGCAGTGGTTCACGCCTGTAATCCCAACACTCTGGGAGGCCAAAGCGAGAGGATCGCTCAAGGTCTGGAGTTTGAAACCAGCCTGAGCAAGAGCGAGACCCCATCTCTACTAAAAATAGAAAGAAATTCATTGGCTAACTAAAAATATATAGAAAAAATTAGCTGGGCATGGTGGCACATGCCTGTAGTCCCAGCTACTTGGGAGGCTGAGGTGGAAGGATTGCTTGAGCCTAGGAGTTTGAGGTTGCTGTGAGCTAGGCTGATGCCATAGCACTCTAGCCCAGGCAACAGAGTGAGACTCTGTCTCAAAAAAAAAAAATTAAAGGGAGAGAGACTGAGCTGTATATGACAAGTTTTTATACTGTCAAAATTAAATTGATATTGTTTCAATCTAGATGATTATAAGTTTAAGATGTTTTCTTAGTGGTTACCCTAATTCCCAGTGTAACCACTAAGAAAATGACTTTTTAAAACACCTAAAAAATGAGAAGGGAGTCAAAATATGTGACTACCAAATAAAGTCAGTTAAAGAAAACAGAGGCAATGATGAAGGATTTGAGGAACAAAAATGATGTGACACATAGAAAACAAATAGCAAAAAAAGGGAAAAAGAAGCCTTTCCTTATCAGTGATTACTTTAAATGTAAATATATTAAATCTTCCACTTAAAAGGTAGAGATTGGTAGAATGGATTATTTAAAAATCATCCAACTATGTGCTATCTATACGATACTCACTTTAGATCCAAAGACATGCATGTACTTAAAGTGAAAGGGATGGAAAAAGATATTCTATGCAAACAGTAACAAAAAAGAGCTGGGGTGGCCATACTAATATCAAATAAAACAGATGTTAAGTCGAAACTGAAACAAGAGACAAAAAGGACATTATACATTGATAAAAAAGAAAAATCTGTCATTAAGATATAACAATTATAAATATATATATCTAACAATAGAGGCCCAACATATATGAAGCAAAGATTGAGAAATAAAGGTAGAAATTGACAATGCTGCAATAATAGTTGGAGCCTTCAATACATCACTTTCGTTAATGGATAAAACAATCAGACAGAATAAGTAAAGGAATAAAGGTCTTGAAAAGCAATATGAACCAACTACATATAATAGACCCACACAGAACCCTCCACCCATAAACAGCAGAGTACATATTCTTTTCAAATGCACATGACACATTCTCCAGTATAAACCATATGTTAGGTCACAAAAAAATAGCCACAATAAATTTTAAAAGATTGAAATAATCCAATATATCTTCTCTCACCACAATGGAATGAAACTGGAACTTAATACCAAAAGGAAAACTAGAAAATTCACAAATATGTGGAAATTAGATAACACACTCTTAAACAACTAATGGTTCAAAAAGGAAATCAGGAAGAAAATTAGAAAATACTTTGAGACTAATGAAAACAAAAACACACCATACCAAAATTAATGAAATGCAGCAAAATCAGCACTCAGAGGGAAATTTATAGCTGTTAGTGCTTCCATTAAAGAAGAAAAAAGATCACAAATCAAAAATCAAACTTTACAACTTGAGGAACTTAAAAAAGAAAAGCAAACTAAACCCAAAGCTGGCAGGAGAAAGAAAATAATAACAATTACAGAGGAGTTTCAAAAATATAGCATAGAAAAGAGCTTCAAGATGGCAGATGAGAGAAACCACCAGCAAGAGTGTCTCTGCAAAAAAGAGAGATTTTAGAAGAAAGTGAAAAAAATAAACAAGCAGACAAACATACATTGGACGAGGGTCAGAAGGAAGGGTACCTGAGACTACAGGAGACTCCACGGGAAGAAATTGCAGAAGATGACTTCAAGGAGAAAGGCCCCTGAGAGGCTTGGAAACCAGCGACAGGGTAGGTGGAACAGTTAAATTTCCCCTCCCTTGCATCTCGGACTGCCGGTGGGCTCCTGAGTGGTTGGAGAGACCTGCCAACACCAGCTGAGAGACAGCTGCTGCCAGTGAGCAATGGGCCTCTTGAGGTCAGGGCACCAAGCTCCCAGCTCCCTCGGGGCACCTCCCCGTGCGCAGACCCGAGCCGATCGGCAAGCACCATATTGCTTCATTCTCTCCTTCCCCTCCCCTACTCGTGGGTGCCCAAAGAGACAATTTAGCCATCACACAGAGGCATCTCCAAGGAACAGGACCTTTACTTTTGGGGTCCTACAACAGACTGAGGGGTACTCAGACTGTGAGCTCCCTACCAGACAGCCCTCCCAGGTGCTGCTAGCCTGGTGACTCCAGGAGAATGGGGCAAATTCCGAGGTGGAGAAACATCAGTCCAGCTTGGACACCACATGGGTGACTTGAGACCAGCACTCCTCTCCCTGGCGGGGTCAGGGACTGATCTCCAGGGCCCAGGGCCTGTACACCCAAGTCTTGGTAACATTACTCCGGGAAACAGAAGGGATATTTGTGAACAAACGTGCTGAGGTGTGTGTGCCTTCAGGGGCAGACCAGCGTGCTTGAGGGCAACCCTCCTCCCAAGGGAGGGCTGTGTGCCCAGCCCAAGCTGCGATCCTGGGCAGGGAACCTCCTGGCCAACATCACAACCAGGGGAGATTCACTGGCGTGAGGTCCTGCCTGCTGGCAGAGGCCCAGGAGAAACTGTGGAATAGGGGAGGGTGGAAAGGAGCGAGGCCTGCTCCACACTGCAGGTCTCGGACAGCCCCACTCCCACATGCAGACTTTTCAGCTGAGTTGGGCCATTCCAGCCCCTCTCTGACAGCTTTTCCCAGAAGCAGACAACAGACCTTTGACCCCTGCTAACAACATTTGTGCTGCTTGAGAGCAGGCTTGCTCAGCCCAGCTCTGCCCAGACTCACTCCTGGACCTGCCCCAAATGAGGTGGAGAATAAGGACACACCTAGAAGTCCCAGGGATGCACCCACCACCTGAGGCACTAGAGTGCCTCTCCAGAGGAACAAGAGCTGGTAACAGGACCCAAAATCAACACTGCAACCTGCTCCTCCCAGCAAGCACCACCTATTGACAGGGAGGTAATTCTGTACACCCTTTTACTACATCTACTGACTCATCATAAACGGTGTGGTCGAATATCACCCACCAACACCACCTACAGGCTCAGAGACTGAACAGGCATGTCTTTATCCAAACAAAAATCTAAAGGTAAGAAGCAACAACTGATCCAGATGCGAAGGAATCACCAAAAGAACTCTGGAAGTATGAAGAATCAAATGGAAAGCACATCCACAAAGAGGAACACCAGCTCTCTAGCAATGGACATTAATCAAAGTCAGAACACTAAAATGACAGAAGAAGAATTTCAAACATGGATTGTAAGAAAACTAAATGACATGCAAGAAAAAATGGATGACCAACACAAAGAAACCACAGAAAAATTCAATCCAATTCTTTCTTGGAAGAAAACTTCACTAAAGAAATTGAAATATTAAGTAAAAATCAAACAACTCGTGGAAATGAAAAGTTTATTCAAGGGACTACAAAACACAATGGAAAGCCTCAAGAACAGGGAAGATCAAACAGAAGAAAGAATCTGAGGGGTTGAAGATAACCTCCAATTAAATAAGTCAGTCACAGAGATAGAGCAGAGAAACAAGATAAAAGAGCAAAGCCTACAAGAAATGTGGGATTATGTGAAGAAGCCTAATGTGACAGTTATGTGCATCCCTGAGGGTGAGGAAGAAAACACGCAAGGGTTGGATAAGCTGTTTAAAGATACACTAGAGGAAAATTTTCCAGGCCTTGCTAAAAATCGAGATATCCAGGTACAAGAAGCTCAAAGGACCCCTGGGAGATTCAGTGCAAACAGGAAGACATCATGACATGCAGTCATCAGACTGAACAAAATATCCACTAAAGAGGCCCATCTATGATCTGTAAGGTGAAAAAAATAAGTAACATACAGGAAAAGCCCATCCAAATAATGCCAGACTACTCAACTGAAACCTTACAAGCAAGAATAGACTGGTGCCCCATTCTCACTCTTCTCAAACTGAATAATGCCCAGCCTAGAAGCTTCTACCCTGCAAAACTAAGTTTTGCATACGAAGGAGAAATAGACATTCTCAGATAAGCAAAGACTGAGGGAATTCACAAAGACAAGACTAGCCCTCCAAGAAGTACTCAAAACAGAGTTACACACAGATCAGCACAATAAATACTCACAAATGTAAAACCACTGAAAAGCTAAACATCAAAAGCCAGATACCACAATGGCTCAAGAGAGAAAACAAGGCAACAAAGTTCAATCCAATAGGATGAACAGAAATTTGCCCCACCTATCAGTTATCTCAATAAATGTGAATGGCTTGAACTCCCCATTAAACAGACCTAGACTGGCTGAGTGGATAAAAAGATACAAGCCAAGAATCCGCTATCTTCAGGAAACACATCTAACCTGAAAGGATGCATTTGGACTCAAGGTAAAGGGGTGAAAATCAATATTTCAAGCAAATGGAAGCCAAAAGAAGGCTGACATGGCACTTTTGATTTCAGATAACTTAGTCATTAAATCAACAAAAGTAATGAAAGACAAAGAGTGTCACTATATAATAGTGAAGGGCACAGTTCAACAAGAAGACACAACAGTTCTAAATATGTATGCACCCAACTTAGGTGCACCCAGATTCATAAAGCAAACTCTACCTGATCTAAACAAATTGACAAACAGCAATATCATAATAGCCGGAGACTTCAACACTGCGCTGACAGCACAGGACAGATCCTCCAAACAGAAAATTAACAAAGAAATAATGGACTTAAACAGAAACCTAGAACAAATGGGCCAGACTGATATTTACAGGATATTCTACCAAAAAAAAAATGAATATACGTTCTTCTCATCAGCTCATGGGACATTCTCTAAGATAAAAAATATCCTAGTACACAAAGCATGTCACAAAAATTTTTTAAAAAATAGAAATTATACCATGCATCTTCTCAGACCACAGTGGAATAAAAGTAGAAATCAACCCTAACAGAAACTCTCATTTCTACACAAAGTTGTGGAAACTAAACAACCTTCTGCTGAACGATTACTTCATAAATGAGAAATTCAAGATGGAAATCAAAAGATTCTTTGAACTAAATGACAAAGGAGACCCAAGTTACCAAAATCTGTGGGACACAGCTAAAGCAGTCCTTACAGGAAAGATTATTTCCATAAATGCCTATATCCAAAAGACAGAAAGATCACAAATACACAACCTAATGAACTGAATCAAAGAGCTGGAAAAAGAAGAACAGGCAAACCCTAAACCCAGCAGATGAAGTGAAATTAATAAGATCAAATCAGAACTAAATGAAATTGAGAACAAGAAAACTATATGGAAGATTAATAAAACAAAAAGTTGGTTCTTTGAAAAAATAAACAAAATTGACACTCTGTTGGCTAGACTAGTGAAAAGCAGAAAAGAAAAATCTCTAATAAGCTCCATTAGGAAAAAAAGGAGAAATTACAACCAATGCCATGGAGATACAAGATATAAACGATGAATACTACAAAAACTTTTATGCACACAAACTGGAAAATGTGGAGGAAATCGACAAATTTTTAGAAACACACAGCCTCCCTAGGCTCAACCAGGAAGAAATAGAATTCCTGAACAGACCAATATCAAGTGCCAAAATTGAAACAGCAATAAAAAACCTTCCTAAAAAGAAAAGTCCTGGACCAGATGGTTTCACACCCAAATTTTACCACACACAAAAAAAAGAACTCATGCCTATCCTGTGGAAAATATTCCACAACATCAAGAAGGATGGAATGCTCCCCAACACATTTTATGAAGCCAACATAAGCCTGATGCCAAAACCAGGAAAGGATGCAACAAAAAAAGAAAACTGCAGACCAATATCCCTCATGAATATAGATGCAAAAATTCTCAACAACATCCCTGGAAAACTCTTCTAGACATTGGCATAGGCAAAGAATTTATGAAGAAGACCTCAAAGGCAATCACAGCAACAACAAAAATAAATAAATGGGACATGATCAAATTAAAAAGTTTCTGCATGCCAAAGAAACTGTCAAGAGAAAAAATAGACAACCTACAGAATGGGAGAAAATTTTCACATGCTACAAATCCAATAAAGGGCTGATAACTAGAATCTATTTAGAACTCAAGAAAATCAGCAAGGAAAAAATCAAACAACCCTATCAAAAAGTGGGCAAAGGACATGAACAGAAACTTTCCAAAAGAAGACAGAATAATGGCCAACAAACATATGAAAAAATGCTCAACATCTCTAATCATCAGGGAAATGCAAATCAAAACCACAATGAGATACTACTTATCTCCAGTGAGAATGGCCGTTATCAAAAAGTCCCAAAACAATAAATGTTGGTGTGGATGTGGAGAGAGAGGAACACTCCTACATTGCTTGTGGGACTGCAAACTAGTGCAACCTCTGTGGAAAGCAATATGGAGATACCTCAAAGAGATACAAG
Organism: Cheirogaleus medius; assembly: GCA_008086735.1. NCBI lineage: Eukaryota > Metazoa > Chordata > Mammalia > Primates > Cheirogaleidae > Cheirogaleus > Cheirogaleus medius. Next base: position 1,905,230 of record VBSM01000568.1, read on the forward strand.
TGGATCTACCATTTGATCCATCAATGCCATTACTGGGCATCTACCCAAAAGAACAAAAGTCACTCTATAAAAAGACACCTGCACTCAAATGTTTATAGCAGCACAATTCACAATTGCAAAGATGTGGAAACAACCCAAGTGCCCATCAATACATGAGTGGATTAACAAAATGTGGTATATGTATACCATGGAGTACTATTCAGCTATAAGAAACAATGGTGATATAGCATCTCTTATATTTTCCTGGATAGAGCTGGAACCCATTCTACTAAGTGAAGTATCCCAAGAATGGAAAAATAAGCACCACATGTACTCATTAGCAAATTGGTATTAACTGATCAACACCTAAGTGGACATATAGGAATAACACTTATCGGGTATCGGGCAGGGAGGGTGGAGGGAATGGGTATATACATACATAATAAGTGGGATGTGCACCAACTGGGGGATGGACATGCTTGAAGCTCTGACTCAAGGGGGGAGCGGGGGTAAGGGCAATATACATAACCTAAACATTTGTACCCCCATAATATGCTGAAATAAAAAAAGTAAAAACAAAATAGCCAAGATAGGAAATCAACCTAAGTGTCCATCAGTGGACTAATGGATAATAGAAATGTATTATAGATACACAATGGAATACTATTCAGCCATAAAAATGGAAATCTTGTCATTTTCAACAACTTGAATGAACCTGGAGGATATCATATTAAGTAAAATAAGCCAGGGACAGAAAGAAAAATACCACATGATCTCACTTATATGTAAAATCTAAAAAAGTTGAACACATAAAAATAAGGAGCATAATGGTGGTTACCAGAGGCTGAGGTGGTTAGTGGGGAGGGAGAATGAGTAAATTTTGATCAAAGGATACATAATTACAGTTTGAGAAGAGGAGTAAATTTCAAAAGATCTATTGTACAGCAAAGAGACTATAGTTGATATATTTTATTCTTAAAAAATGTAAAGAGAGTGGATGTTATGTATTCTTACTATAAAAATGATAACTATATAAGATAATGCATTTATTCATAAACTATATTTAAACATTCCACAATGTATATGTACTTCAAAACTTGATGTCATACATGATAAAAACATACAATGTTATCTGTCAATTTTGAAAAATAATGAATGGCACCACTGGAAAATGTAGAAAAACTAGAAAAATTTCTATAGTGAAATCAGTTAAGAAGATCCAGGAAAAAAAAAAACTGGCTTTCAAGAACCTAACAATCTGTGCCCAATATGCTCTTTCAACTCTGTCTTCCATTTTTCTCACTAATGTAGTTTACGCACTGGACTCCCAAACACTGTCTGTACTTTTCAACATAATCTTGGGGCCAAAGATCCTGTCATTTCTATAATATATCATATCCCTCACAGTTCCTAGCTCAGTGCATTATGCATAACAATGTAATTGCTAAATAAACATTTGCTGAAAGTAAGCTTAATGAGAAAAAAAGGAAGTGCTAAGAGAGTAGATGTAAAATGTTCTTACCACAAAAATGATAACTATGTGAGGCAATGCATGTGGTAATTAGCTAGATTTAGTCATTAAACAGTGCAAATATACTTCAAAACATAATGTTGGATATGGTAAATACACACAATTGTGTCTGTTGCTTTTTAAAATTTTTAAATAGCATTTTAAAATAAAAAAATTGACTGAGAACTTTAAAAAAATAATTGGACAGTTGTCTGTGAATGAAAATAACTCTGGAAGAGCTCAGAAGTCTACTTTAGGATCAACAGCAACCCAGTGGAAGAAAAAACTCAAGAATAATCACACAAAAATAGTAGAAAGAACAGTCTTATTTTGCCTACATCATTGCAGCCCCCAGGTTAGCACTGTTCAGTACAGAGAGGGAACTCCAGGGGTATAAGTTCCCCTCACATGATAAAGAAAAGCAGGGTGAATAACCAATTCCTCCAGCCTTTCAGAGCACTGCCCAACCAACCAGCTTTAGTTTCACTCTACCCATATCACTGGGGAGGCTGACATAACTAAGACATCTGGAGATGGATGTCTCCAGAAGACAAGAGGTGAAAGAAGGATGGTGGATGTCAGTATCAACCATAAGGTGGGAGCCACCTCAGTCCCTGCTGGCCTGCTCTGAAGACCTCAGCAGCCCTTGTGGTCAATGTGCATCCCCCACAGCTTTCACCACTGAAGGGAACCTGCCAATGTTCACTGAATTCACTGTGGATCCCAGAGGCTTGCTCTACAGAAGACCTCAGCAGCTTTTACTACTAAGGAAACCAACAGCCAGCATAGCCACAGCAGACCCCTGTAGCTTTTGCTGCAGTTTTTCACCTTCAGTCTCCAGGTGCCTAAGTCACCATCCTTTTCCTTTTACCCCACACCAGAGCCACCCAACCTGCTGCTGCTATGGGTGCCCTGGCTAAGAAACCCAACATGGCCACCATGTACATGCCCACAAATGGCCTTAGGCCCTACTGCAGGACATGGACCCCACCACCACACATCACTCACAACCCTTGCAGCTCGGCCCATACACACCACCAGCCACAGCCTCACAGTTGGGCATACACAAGCACTTGGCACCAACTCCCATCACCAGCCTCTATCACTGGGCTTGCATCTGCAGCTGGCTTCTGAAGCCATGCCCATCCACCCCACCAGCTTTGGTACCTAAGCTGCATATGCACACGCTGCCACCCAAACTCCATCATCAGCCCCCACTGCTGCACACACATGCCCACAGTTTACCACTTCAGATGCACATGTGCTTGCCACCAGCCCAGGCCCTAGCACCTGCAGGTGCACATGCAGCTGACCCTACCTTCTAGTACCTTTGCAAACTAATGTACTTGTCCTATAACTGGCCTGTGCAGCTGCATGCATGTATGCCACCAGTTCAGGCTCTGCAGGTGTGCACATACATACACTCAGCCTGACCCCTATCACTGGCCTGCAGTTGGACACTGCAACCATGCATGTGCATGCCACCAGCTAGACAACTATAGCCATTCATACAGATACCATCAGACCCCATCACCACACATGCCTCTGCAGGTGGCCCTGGCTTCTCCTACCACTGGCCCTGGCCCATACTACCATGCATGTGTGAACCCAGAGGCATTACTGAGGATACCAAAAGCTCCCACAGCCACCATGGACTCCCACAGCTCTTGCCAACAAGGAGCACAAAGTTGACAATGTCGCAAGCCTAAGTTGCCTGAATGGATGAGACACCATACCCACTGGATCTGGAGCTACCACAGGCCCCAACATTTGGTGCCCCACACCCCTATACTCAGTGCCATAGCACATTCCAGTGTGACCCCTGCAAGTGAAGGTTCTTCCCTACCAGAGCCAGAACATAAGCTATGGAAAAGGTGACTGCTTCTTCAAATAAACAGACACCTGTGTATGACACCACCAAAGTAATAAAATAACCTTCCACTAACCAAACCCAAAGAATTGAAGATCCATGAATTGCCTGATAAATAATTCAAAATAATTATTCTAAAGATGCTCAAAAGAACATGAGACACTACAAAAGAGCATAGATAAAAAAAATTAACAAAACCAGAAAAACACTCAAGAAAAAAACAGACACTCAGAAAGATAGAAATAAAAACATAAAAAAGAACCTAACAAAAATTTTGAATCTGAAAAATACAATGACTGAGATTTAAAAATGCAATAGAGAGCTTCAACAGCAGACTAGATCTGGCAGAAGAAAAAAATCAAAGACAGATAATTTGAAATCATCCACTCAATGAAGAAAAAAGAGAAAGGATGGAAATAAAGAAAGAAAGACTACAGGATCTATTAAAAGCATCAGAGAGCTAACTTTAGCACTATAAAAGTTTTTAAAAGACAAGGAAGAGAGAAAGGAAAAGAGAGCTTATCTAAAGGAATAATAAACTGAAAACTTCCCAAATCTGGGACAAGATATGAAAATCCAGGTATGTGAAGCTCAAAGATCTCCAATAAGTTTCAACTCAAAGAAGACTTCACTAAGATATATTATAATCATATTCTCAAAAATCAAAGACACCAAGAATGTTGAAAGCAACAAGAGAAAAGAGACTTGGAACATACATACAAAGAAAGCTTCAGTAATACTATCAACAAATTTCTAAGTAGAAACCTTGTGGGCTAGGAGAATGGGATGATACATTCAAATCACTGAAAAGAAAAGAACAAACTGTCCACCAAGAGTATTTTACCTAGCAAAGCTTTCCTTCAGAAATGAAAAATAAAAAAGAATTTCACAAACAAAGGCTGAAGAAGTTCATCAGGACAAGTCCTGCCTTACGAGAAATGCTAAAGAGAGCTTTAGAGCTAAAATAAAAGGCTGCTAACTAGTAACATGAAAATATATGAAAGTATAAAACTCACTGGTAAAGTTAAGTATAGAATCAAATTTAGAATAATATAATACTATACTGGCAGGGTGCAAATACTTATAATTCTAGTATAAAGATTAAAACACAACAGCATTTTTTATAGAATGTATTTGGTCCCTTTGGGTAGATTCCAAGTAAGGGGATTGATAGACCAAATGGTAGTTCTACTTGTATCTCTTTGAGGTATCTCCATAGTACTTTCCACAGAGGTTGTACTAGTTTACAGTCTGACCAGGATGTATGAGTGTTCCTATCTCTCTGCATCCATGCCAACATTTATTGTTTTGGGACTTTTTGATAAAGGCCATTCTCATGGGAGATAAGTGACATCTGATTGTGGTTTTGGTTTTTGGTTTTTGTTTTGTTTTTTTGTTTTTTGTTTTTTTGTTTTTTGTTGGTTTTTTTTTGAGACAGAGTCTCACTCTGTTGCCTAGGCTAGAGTGTCATGGCGTCAGCCTAGCTCACAGCAACCTCAAACTCCTGGGCTCAAGTGATCCTCCTGCCTCAGCGTCCCAAGTAGCTGGGACTACAGGCATGTGCCACCATGCCCGGCTAATTTTTTCTATATGTTTTTAGTTGTCCAGCTAATTTCTTTCTATTGTTTTAGTAAAGATGGGGTCTTGCTCTTGCTCAGGCTGGTTTCTAACTCCTGACGTTGAGTGATCCTCCAGCCTTGGCCTCCCAGAGTGCTAGTATTACAAGCATGAGCCACCACACCTGGCCTCTCATTGTGGTTTTGATTTGCATTTCCCTGATTATTAGAGATGTTGACCATTTGTTCACATGTTTTTTGGCCATTAGTCTATCTTCTTTCACAACACAATTCACAATTGCAAAGATGTGGAAACAACCCAAGTGCCCATTAATACATGAATGGATTAATAAAATGTGGTATATGTATACCATGGAGTTCTACTCAGCCACAAAAAACAATGGTGATCTAGCCCCTCTTGTATTATCCTGGATAGAGCTGGAGCCCATTCTACTAAGTGAAATATCACATGAATGGAAAAACAAGCACCACATGTACTCACCATCAAATTGGTATTAACTGACTTAACCAACCAACATTTAAGTGCACATATAGTAGTAACATTCATCAGGTGTTGGGCAGGTGGGAGGGGG
>VBSM01000568.1:1916902-1937460 GCA_008086735.1 Cheirogaleus medius
AACCCTAACAATATTTGTACCCCCATTATATGATGAAATAAAAGGGAAAAAAACACAATGAGATATGACTTATCCCCAGTAAGAATGGCCTTTATCAAAAAGTCCCAAAACAATAAATGTTGGCATGGATGCAGAGAGATAGGAACACTGATACACTGCTGGTGAGACTGCAAACTTGTACAATCTCTGTGGAAAGTAATATGGAGATATCTAAAGGATATACAAGTAGAACTGCCATTTGATCCAGCAATCCCATTACTGGGCATCTACCCAAAAGAGCAAAAGACATTCTATGAAAAAGACATATGCACTAGAATGTTTACAGCAGCACAGTTCACAATTGCAAAGATGTGGAAAGAACCCAGGAGCCCATCAATACATGACTGGATCAATAAAATGTTATGTATGTACACCACGGAGTTCTACTCAGCCACAGAAAACAATGGTGATATGGCACCTCTTGTATTTTCCTGGATAGAGCTGGAACCCATTCTACTAAGTGAAGTAACCCAAGAGTGGAAAAACAAGCACCACATGTACTCACCATCAAATTGGTATTAACTGATCAACACTTAAGTGCATATATAGTAATAACATTCATCGAGTGTCAGGCAGATGGGAGGTGGGAGAAGGGGATGGGTATATACACACGTAATGAGTGTGGTGCACACTGTCTGGGGGATGGACACAGTTGAAGCTCTGACTTGGGTGGGAAAAGGGAAATACACATAACCTAAACATTTCTACCCCCATAATATGCTGAAACAAAAAAAAAATAAAAATAAAAAAAGAACAAATTGGGAGGCATCAATTTACCAGACTTCACGGTATACTACAAGGCTATGGTAACTGAAAATGTTCTCACCATCACTAATCATCAGGTAAATGCAAATCAAAACCATGTCAATATCACCTCATACCTGTTAGAATGGCTATTACAAAAAGTCAAATGATAACATGTGTTGACAAGAATGTGGAGAAAAGGGAGCCCTTGTACATTGTTGGTGGGAATGCAAACTGGTACAGCCTTTATGCAAAACAGTATCAAGCTCTCTGAAAAAATTTAAAAGTTTGTATTTAGAAAAAAAATTTTTATTTAGAAATAAAATCACTATCTTGATACAATATCCTCCATGTTCACTGCAGCATTATTTTCAGTAGCCAAGTATGGAAATAACTTGTGTCCATCAACAGATGATTGAATAAACAAAATGTAAAATGCTATTTAGTCTTAAAAAAGAAGGAAATCCTGCCATCTGCAACACCATAGATGAGCCTGAAGGACGTTATGCCCAATGAATAATGCAGACCCAGAAAGACAAATACTGTATGATCTCACTTATATGCAGAACCAAAAAAGTTGGACTCATAGAAGCAGAGAATAGAACAGTGGTTGCCAGGGGATGAGGGGTGGAGGAAAATAGATGATGTTAGTCAAAAGATCCAAACTGTTAGTTAAAAAATGAAAAGTTCTGGAGATCTAGGGTACATCATGGTGACTATAGTTAATAATAATGTATTGTACACTTGAAACTTGCTAAGATAGTAGATCTCAAGCATTCTCAAAAAAAAAAGAATAAATAAGTTAAGTGATGAATAAATTAATTGGCTTGACTGGGAGAATCATTTCACAATGTATGCATATATAAAAACATCACATTTTACACCTCAAATATATGCAATGTTTTTCATCAATCATACCCCAATAAATTTTTTTAAAGGGTAAATCTCAAAGAAAAAGAGGTAAATCTTCATGACATTGGATTTGGAAATGGATTAGTAGTTATGACAGCAAAAGCACAAAACAACAAAAGAAAAAATAGATCAATTGGACTTCTTCAAAAATGTTGTGCTTAAAAGGATACTATTACAAAGTGAAAAGACAACCCACAAAATGAGAGAAAATATTTGCAAACCTATATCTAAAATAGGTCTTGTATCCAGAATATTTAAAGAATGTTTACAACTTAATAACAAGAAGACAAGTAACCCAATGAAAAAATGAGCAAAGAACTTAAATATATATTTCCCTAAGGAAGATATACAAATGACCAATAAGCACATGAAATGATATTCAACATTATTAGCCATCAGGGAAATGCAAATCAAAGCTACATTGAGATACCACTTCTTATCTACCAAATGTGAAGTGTTGGAGAGGATGCAGAACAAATAGAACCCTCATACATTGCTGGTCAAAACCTAAAATGGTGTCACTGCTACAGAAAACAGTTTAGCATTTCCTGAGAAAGTTAAACATAGAACTACCATGTAACCCAGATATTCTGCTTATAGGTATATCCCCAAAAGAACTGAAAACATGTATTCAAGCAAGTACTTGTACATGGATTTTCATCACAGCACTATTCACAATAGTACAAAGTTGCAAACAATCCAAATATGTTCATCAACAATTAATGGATGGTAAACAAAATGTGGTATATCCATATAATGAAATATTATTCACTCATAAAAAGGAATGGCATTTCTGATACATGCTACAACATGGATGAACTTTGAAAACATCATGCTAAATAAAAGAAGCCAAACACAAAAGGTCACATATTGTATGATTCCATTTATAGTAAATATCCAGAATAGGTAAATTCATAGACAGAAAGAAAATTAGTCATTGCCAGAGGTGAGGGGAAGAGGATAATGGGGAGTAACTGGTTAATGTATATGGAGTTTCCTTTTGGGGTCATGAAAATGTTTTAAAACTAGATAAAGTTTGCACAGCATTACAAATGTACTAAATGCCACTGAATTATACATTTTAAAATTGTTAATTTTCGGTTATGTGAGTTTTACTTCCAAACTGGAAAAGAGGAAGTCAAATTGTCCCTATTTGCAGATGACATTATCTCATATACAAAAAACCTAAAGACTCTACCAAAAAAAAAAATCTCTTTGAATTCAGTAAAGTTGCAGGATACAAAATCGATATACAAATTCAGTAGCATTTCTATACATAAACAGTGAACTAGCTGAAAAAGAAATCAAGACAGGAATCCCGTTTATAGTAGCTACAAAGAAAATAAAATACCTAGGAATAAATTTTACCAAGGAGGTGAAAGACCTCCACAGTGAAAACTATAAAACATTAGTGAAAGAAATTGGAGAGAACACAAACAAATAGAAAGGCATCCCATGCTCATGGATTGGAAGAATTAATATTGTTAAAATAACCACACTACTCAAAGCAATCTACACATTCAATGCAATCTTTATCAAAATGCCAATGATATACTTCACAGAAATAGAACAAAAATTCTAAAATTTATATGGAACCACAGAAGACCCCGAATAACCAAAGCCATCCTGAACAAAAAGAACAAAGCTGTAGGTATAGTACTATCTGACTTCAAAATATACTACAAAGCTATAGTAATCAAAACAGCATGGTAGTAGGATAAAAATAGACATATAGACCAATGGAACAGAATGAAGAATCCAGAAATTAGTCCATGTATCTATAGTGAACTGATTTTTGGCAAAGGTGTCGAGAAAATCTTCATTGGGAAAAGGGCAGCCTCTGCAATAAATGGTGCTGGGAAAACTGGATATCCATATACAGAAGAATGAAACTAGACTCTCACTGCTCACTCTATACAAAAATGAACTCAAATGGATCAAAGACCTAAATGTAAAATCTTAAACTATAAAACTACAATAAGAAAACATAAGGAAAACTCTTAGAACATTGATCTGGAAAAAGATTTTATGTATAAGACCTCAAAAACACAGGCAACAAAAGCAAAAATAGACAAATGGGATTATATCAAGCTACAAAGCTTCTTCACAGCAAAGAAAACAATCAACAAAGTGAAAAAGACAACCTACAAAATGGGAGAAAATATTTGCAAACTACTCATCTGATGGGGAATTAATATCCAGAATACACAAGGAACTCAAACATTTTGACAGCCAACAACAACAAAAAAAAATCTGATATAAAAGTGGGCAAATGATCTGAACAGATATTTCTCAAAAGAAGACATACAAATGGTCAACAAATATATGACCAATGCTCAACATTATTAATCATTTGAGAAATGAAAATCAAAACCACAGTGAGGCATCATCTCACCCCAATTAGAATGGCTATTATCAAAAAGACAACAAATAACAAATGCTGGTGAGGATGCAGAGAAAAGGAAATTCTTTTGTGCTGTTGGTGGGAATGTAAACTAGTACAGCCACCATGGAGAACAGTATGGAGGTTCCTCAAAAAACTACAAATAGAACTACCACATAATCCAACAATCCCACTGCTGGGCATTTATCTAAAGGAAAGGAAATCAGTATGTGGAAGAGATATCTGCACTCCCATATTTATCACAGCACTACTCAAAATAGCCAAAATATGGAATCAACCTAGGTGTCCAACAACAGCTGAATGGATAAAGAAAATTTGGTGTGTATACACCATGGAATACTATTCAGTCATAAAAAGAATAATATACTGTCATTCACAGCAACATAGTTGAACTGGAGGACATTGTGATAAGCGAAATAAGCCAGGAATAGAAAGTTAAACACTACATGTTCTCACTCATATGTGGAAGCTAAAAATAAAAGTTGATCTCATAAAAGTAAAAAGTAGAACAGAAGATACTAGAGTCTGGGAAGGGTAGAGGAAAGAGAGGGATAGAGAGATTTGTTAAAGGATATAAAATTACAGCTAAAAGGAATAGTGTTCTATACCATTGTAGGATGACTACAGTTAGCAGTAATTTATATTGTATAGTTTCAAATAGCTAGAAGGAGGGTTTCGAATTTCCCAACACAAAGAAATAATGTTTGAGATGATGGATATGCTAATTACCCTGATCTGATCACCATACATTATACGTATAGAAATATCACTATGTATCCCATGAATATGCACAATTCTGTGTCAATTTGCAAAAATAAAATTAAATAAACATTTTTTATTTTTGCATATTATGGGGGTACAAATGTTTAGATTACGTATGTTGCCCTTGCCCCCCCCGCCCCCCATCCCCGAGTCAGAGCTTCAAGCGTGTCCATTCCCCAGACAGTGCTCATCACACTCACTATGTATGTAAATACCCATCCCATCCTCCCCTCTCCCACCTGCCCGACACCCGATAAATGTTATTCCTATATGTCCACTTAGGTGTTGATCAGTGAAACCAATTTGCTGGTGAGTACATGTGGTGTTTATTTTTCCATTCTTGGGATACTTCACTTAGTAGAATGGGTTCCAGCTCTATCCAGGAAAATACATGAGGTGTTATATCACCGTTGTTTCTTTCTCTTCTTTTTATTTCAGCATATTATGAGGGTACAAATGTTTAGATTATGTATGTTGCCATTGTTTCTTATAGCTGAATAGTACTCCATGGTATACATATACCACATTTTATTAATCCACTCATGAGTGGATTAATAAATAAACATTTTTAAAAGGTAACAGAACAACAAAGTATAAGGTAAACCTAGTCATCCTAAGGACCACTCCTGAAACCCAGATGTTTCAAGACAATGATTTGGAAATAGTGGGAGGCAGGAGGAAGACTCTTGGAATGAGAGCCTAGAAACCAGGATTTATTTATTTTTTTATATATTTTTATTTATTTTTTCCAGCATATTATGGGGGCACGAATGTTAAGGTTAAATATATTGCCCTGGACCCCCATCCCCCCTCGAGTCAGAGCTTCAAGCGTGTCCATCCCCTAGTTGGTGTGCATCGTACTCATTATGTGTGTATATACCCATCCCCTCCTCCCCCACCTGCCCATCGCCCAATAAATGTTATTCCTATATGTCCACTTAGGTGTTGATCAGTTAATACCAATTTGCAGGTGAGTACATGTGGTGCTTGTTTTTCCATTCTTGGGATACTTCACTTAGTAGAATGGGTTCCAGCTCTATCTAGGAAAATACAAGAGGTGCTATATCACCATTGTTTCTTAAAGCTGAATAGTGCTCCATGGTATACCACATATATGTACCACATTTTGTTAATCCACTCATGTATTGATGGGCACTTGGGTTGTTTCCACATCTTTGCAATTGTGAATTGTGCTGCTATAAACATTTGAGAACAGGATTTATGCTCCACTATTAATTAGCTGCTGCATGAGCTGAAGCAAGTTATGTAGCATCTTTCAGTATCAGTTTTTACATTTGCAAAATGGGAAGTGTCAATTTGCTGCCCTTACCAGAAAAAGTTTCAGAAGAGTCACTCACAAGAAGAGCTCTATAAAAAAAGCATACAGACAAACATCACCACTGAACCTCATGGACTTGTTGGGAGAGATAGAATGAGTCAGTGAGTGGGAAAGCACTTGATGTTAAAGGGCTAGCTGAATTAAAAATAATCAAATCTATGCCTATCCTTTTCATTCTTTCAGAAAGCAATATTGAGCAAACAGCATGCTAGGTATTGAGGATACATAGATAAGTAAGACACTAGCTCTTCAAGAGCTATGTAATTTACCAGGTGAGAGAGATAAACAGATAATTATAATAAAGTATGATAAAGATATATGATATGGAATGCAATGGGATGCTGTGGGAGAACACAGGTATACCACCTCAGTCAATCTGGAAATATTTCTGGGATGAAGTAATAAAAAGTTATCCAGCCAAAATAATAAATAGGGAAGACTCGATCCAAGAAAATGGAGACAGCACAAAGTACAGATGCCTTAAGCAAAATACAATCTTCAGGGGACTTCAGGCGTTTCATTGTTGCTGGAGCATAAAGAGCAAGTCAGGGAGTAGCAAAAAACAAGGCTTATGAAGTAAGTAGGGACAGAATAATGAAGGACTTTGTGAGCCCTGAAAGGAATTTGAGCCTTACCCAATGGCAATTGGTAGCCATTGAAGAGTTTTAAGTACCCAGAATACTGTAATCAGATTTATATTTTAAGATCATTTTGGTGGTGTGGAAGATGAAGTAGAGGGGGCCCAGACTGGAGGCAGGGACATCAGATATGAGACTATTGCAGTAGTTTGGATATGAAATGATAAGGGCTTGAATTAAGGCCATGGAAAGAGAATGAAGTGGACAAATTTGAAATGTATTTAGGAGATAAAAATCAGTAGGACTTGCTGCTAGATTTGGATCTAACAGGTAAGGGAAGGAGGTGATTCAAGGATGATTCCATAGTTTCTAGGTTAGGTTACCGGTGGATAATGATGCCACCAAGTAAAACCAGAAACTTGAGAGTAGGATCATGTTTAAGGGGTAATATTATAAGTTACACCTTGAATATGTTAGGTTTATGACACCTGTGGTACACCCAGGTGGCAGACAGTTCGATATATTAGTTTGTAGCTTGGGGATGAGAATGGGCATATAGAATCAAGGATCACCAGAATATAAGTGGTAGTTGAAACTTGGAGATTAGGTGCCTCAAGAGGATATATTAGATGTACTTTGGAGAATCTGCCAGCTTCAATATTAAGAACCCTTCGTGTTACTCTTCTATTGCCCTTCCTTTGGATGAAATTGCCTATGGGAGCAGAAGCAGCAAGTTTTTAGGGAAGAATTGAATGGGGTAAAGATGACAGCATAATAGATCATAAATGGAAGACTGTTCTAGATAGGAAAGGAATATAAGCAAGAAAAAAATATTAGATGTAAGATCTTCTGGTAAAACTGAACTATAGAGTCAGCCAGCTATTGGCACAGACGTACAAAGTTCCAACTAGGCCATCTAGATCTTGGTGTTGGTCCAGACAGGACTGTCCCTACCATTGGCTTGGCATGGAAAGTTGGCACCAGATGCTGCTGCTACCTTGAGGCTCACACCTGAGATTGCCAGCACAGTGACATGAGAACTATGTTTGGAAGTCAATGTACGTGGCTTCTCTGCCTCCAAATGGAGGAAACTCACTCAGCTGATTTTCAGAAGCACTCTCTACGAGGAATGTGAAGCAGATTTCTAATCTTGCTCTACTTAGACATAAATTAAGATCTTGTTTGTTCAGAATGACTACTGCCCCATCCTGCCAGAAACTCCACTGTGCTCTCTGGGGTGTGCAACCTCTATTTATTAGGTTATTTTGTTGGCCAGGGACTCATACTGTGCTTTGTTCTCATTGCTCTGCCGCTCCCATGGACTGGCTGCCGAGCAAACCAGACAGTGACCCCTGATTCACTCTTCCATCAATTCTATTCATATCTCTTCGTTGTCTTTGGATGATGTGACCAAGCACCTCAAAGCAGATGCTGCAAGCCTTGCATACTACTCCAGAGTAACAAGCTCCTCCCAGGCCCTGGAGACACATAGGAAATCCAGCTGTAAAGCCTCTCCTTCTGGCCCCACCCAGCAATGGTAGTATAGTTGGGGACATGGAGCTCTGAAACTCTGGGTCTCCTAGACTTCTTTGAGCATTAGCAAGGCTGGCACCGTTTAAAGGAAGAGCAGGAAACTGGCTACCAGCGATTCTGAGAGGAACCAAAAGACCTCTCTGTCCTAAAACATCTTCATTTACCCACCTATACTTCCAATATGTTTAGAGTCACTCCTTTTGGTTATGGAACAGTGCCTCAAAAAATGCTCCAGAGGCAAATTTATATAGGCAAAGAGCCCACAAGTAAGCACTAAATTATCTAGCTTCTAGATCCGACTCTGCTGTATAATTTTGGGCAAGTCCCTTCCCTTTTCTGGGCGTCAGTTTTCTCAATATACTGTAGAAGGAGGGAATTGGATGAGTTCATCTCTAAGAGCCCTCTGACTAAAACATTTTATATTACTATGCCTCAAGTTCAAGCTCAAACGTTACTTTGCAGGGGCTATCATTTAATTCACCAGTATTCCTTTATCCATTTGTTTGAGTTGACTAGATATGTCACTGGACAAAGAGGGCGTCATGGACATGGATTGGGGATTGGTCATATAGATGTCCCAGAGGCACAGAAAACCTTCATGGAAACAAATCCTAACAGGAAAATCAGAGATTAAAGAGGCTCCATCCTCTTTTCTGCTCTGATTGTCTCATCTCCACCCCAAAACTGACCATTTTGGCTTTGAAATGGTAAAAGCCAGCTAGAAGGTAGAGAAACACATTTGGGAAGATGGACCGGACCGTCTAGATTGGTGTAGCAAGACCAAATCCTAGCTGAACTGTTTTCTTAAGAGGTCCAGATTGAGGCCCCAGATATAGCAGCCCCAGGGTGCCATATGGTGGAGGGGCAGAAGATGTCCTTCCCCAAAGGTAGGTGAGGTATATGTCTAGAGGCTTAGGAAGACGACTACTAGGTGGTCTCTTTACTCAGAGAGGAGGGGAAAGCTACGGCCTGGAATCCCAGATACTCTACCCTGGCTTCCTCGGGATAGTCCAGGGAAGGGGCCCTATAATAATAATGGTAGCTATTAATAACACTTACTAGCACTTACCATGTACCAGGCAATATTCTAAGTGCTTCATATAAATTAAAACCATTAATCCTTATAACAACCCTATAAGACAAGTACTATTATTATTCTCATGTTACAGATGAGGATAATGAAGCATAGAGAAGTTAAATAGTTTGCTTAAGGTCACACAGGCAGGAAAAGGTAAGTCCTGGACATAAACCCAGGGAATCTGGCTCCTTATTCTTAACCCAACTAAAGGAGGGTAATTACCCTCCCAAATATTATAGATCAGAGCTGGGAAAATCCTTAGGGACCATCAAGGGCCATGCCTTCATTTAATATGTGAGAGAACTGAGACTCTGAGAGAGAAAATAATTTGCCCAGTGCTATACACAGTGACCAAGTGAGAATATAATAGAGCAAGAAGCAGAGCCTCGGTCTGATGAATCCCAACCCGGTGCTCTTTCCACTACTGCTTCTGATCTTTTGTGGGGTATCTTCCTTGAATTCCCTTCCCCATCATCTTACCCTGCTGACATTGCCAGTTTGATCTCCCCCACAATCTGTGCAACAAGACTGTGGAGGGGTAGCCATCTCTGTAGTACGAGTCATTATCTGCCCTTTCCAAAATATAAAAGAGACTAGAGCTGGCTCCATTCGAACATTTTCCAAATGATTAGATCCCTAAATCCCAAAATCACCTCTGTGGGGGTTACTGATAGAATGCAAAACCAACATTTTCCATCCATAAAGACATCAACACCCAACCATGCCAAGGCCCCGACCTTCTGAGAAGATGAGTGTTCAATGATGTATGTGACCTGCCTCCTTCTCAGACAGATCTGCGGATTTAAATTTGAACTTTTTAAGGGTCATTCGGGGAAACCAATACTGAGTGCAGCTGGAAAAATTCCGCCTGATTCACTGAGAAGTGACAAGTAGAGTTTATGAAAAGTGGAAAGAGTGGGGCTGGACAGAGGGCTCTGGAGGGAGTGGGGTTAGCCTGGTTTATAATGCCACTAATGTGTGCTGGCCAGTGGCATGGAGATGGACAGCCCAGGTCCTCCAAAGGCTCATACTACTTTTTGTTGGTATTCATGACTCACTGTCTCAAGATGTTGGACTTCACAAAGCCACCCTCCTCACTCCACCCCTCTAGCGGGTGTGGACCACAAAAGGCTCTAGTATGGGTGGGAAATTTTAAAAGGCTTCTTGTGGGGCTGAGCCTTCAACCCACATGGGCCACACTGGCCATTTTCCCAATTCCTTTCTGTGCCTCTGAGCTGGGCACACACTACTGAGCCTGGCGAGGCAGAGTGGACCTACCTCCTCCTGAAAATAGGAGATACGAGTCCACAAGGGCCTTGGAAATGCAGGAGGGTAGGGAAGGAGGAAAATCTTTTCTAGGCAGGGGAGAAAAGTGGTCCCAAGAGGCTGGTTGATGTACCATGGCAGTATTAGTGCCCCCTTCCATCATGTTTCTACAAGTAGACTTTCTACTACATAGACTTGGCACAAAACCTTCCTACAATGAAAGAGGAGCAAATAATTGATCCTGAAGCCACTGTGAGGTAAAATACAAATAATACCCACCTTATTCACTCATTACTTAATTTATGCAGACAACAGTTATTGTGTACCTACTATGTGCAAAATATCATGGAGACTAGAAATATATAAGACAAGCAGTTCATTTTTCAAAAGCTCACACCCACAAGGGCACATGGCTTATACACATTATCAAACACCACCCAGCTATATGGAAAAGGCCTTTAAATGGTATAAACAAGAGAACCACAATCTCCCAACTTGAAGGACCTTAAGAAAAGACTATCTGGTTTAACGTCTTCGTTGTACAAGTAAAGACACAAACCCAGGGAGGGAAAAAGCATTCTTAGGGTTACACAGCCAGGTAATAACAGAGCTGACCTTTCCACTAGATATTAAAGGACTCAAAAATTACTGTGATTTGATATGAAATGTCAGGACAAAGATTCAGAAGAGTTTTGTATTAGGATTTAAAGAACAGGTAAGACTTTTCCCAAAATTATATTATGAAAAATTTCAAACATACAGCCAGAGTCAGCTATGTAACTTCTGGGGCTCAGTGTAAAATGAAAATGTGAGGTTCCTCATTCATAAATCTGTGATAAAGTTATTTTAAAGGTACTAAAATAAAAAATGTTTTCATTCTTCTGTGCATTCATGTGCTTTCTCTTACACATCTCTCTCTCTCTCTCTCTCTCTCTCTCTCTCTCTCTCTCTCATCCTGGTATTTTCCATTTGCTATTTACTGTTAATCTAAGTAAATAATAATTAAAGATTTAAATTATTAGCATGAATTTTACTGTTCATCTCTACATTATGTAATATAAAGTTTTAGATTCAAGCATAAGAGCATGTAACTCATGTGAGGAATCACTGAAATTATACAATTTGCATTTTGTACCTCATACATGTTTATGTATTTCATTGTTACCAAAACAGTGGGAATGCTGCATAATATTAACTCAACCGCTTTCTATTTCACTTTTTGATATGTGCACATTCTACCAAGAATCTCCACTCTTGGTTTGTTGATGAATAAGGAAGGAAAAAGAACTATAGGCTGCCTTATCTTTCCCTTTTACTTCTATATCATCATATTTAGTGATAGTGATTGGCTAATACAGGGAAGTAGCATGAGCAAGAAAAATATGATAGTGTTCTTTGGTTGTTCATGTTTCTTAGAATGCTATTTTCTTCTTTTTGCATTCAAAGCAAGTTCTGGTTTAAATGGAAAGCACAGTCTCTTAGGGTTATCAGTGTCCCCACTTAGTTATACACATAACTTGTTTAACTTGTACTCGGTTTGAGCCTTGCTGAACTCCCACACATTGTGGGTCCACTGGAATTCTGTGCTCATGGAGCATCAAAAACACTATATATATATATATATACATATATACATATATATATGTATGTATATATTATATAGTGGTAAGGAACATTAGGCACATATTATGTGTGTCTAGCCTGCTTGTGTGCATGCACCATTGTCCCATTAAACGTTGAACACAAGTTCAGTGATGAAATTATTAAGAATATCAAAAGAGTGGCAGCAGAACATAAACCAAGAACAGGGCCCATCTGTGCATGAGGCCTTGTGTGAATGCACAGGTCACACACCCATGAAGTTGACCCTTCATATAAGCAAACTAGAAAGAATTTTATAATGAACACCCATATACCCACCACCTAGATCTTAATACACTTGCTTTATCATATATCTATCCATCTATCCACTCCTCTATCCATTCATTAATATATCTTATTTTTTGTTGCATTTCAGAGTAAGTAACAGACATCATGGCACTTCACCACTAAACACTTCAGTATGCATGTCATTAACTAGAGTTCAATATATGTCTATAGTTTTCCTGAAGTAAATATACATACATTTTAATGCATGAATATTAAGGGAACATTTGCTGAACTCTGACAAATACATACAGCTATATAACCCAAACCCCTATAAAGATACAGAAGCTTACCATCATCCCAGAAATCTCCCCTTTCCAATCAATCCTGACTGCCACACTATCCTCAGAGGCAACTACAAACATAGGTAGGAATTTGACAGATGGAGACTACAACAGAGTCAAAGGGAACAAAGAAAATGGGGGTTTGAGGCTAGCAGAAGGAAAAGCTTGCCTGATATTACCGTTATTGCTTGTACAATAATGATAAGGTAACATATGTTGAGTACTATTCGCCAAGCACTGTGCTGCTTATGTGAATTAACTCGGTTTTATCTTTTACCACCACCCTATAAAATAGGTACTATTAGTATCCCCATTTGACAAGTGAAAAAATGAGTCACCACCAGGCAGCACCAGGATTTGACTGCAGGTGGTCTGGCTGCAGAGCCCATGGTCATATGCTGCGTACGGTAAAAAATCAAGGAAGAAAAGATGGAATGACAAGGTAAGCCCTAAGCAGAGAAGAACTTCAATGCCAGAGTAAGGAATTGAGACTCTATCCTTAAGGTCATGGGAAACATTCAGAGATTTTTTTTTATTATTAATAGTATGGGACACTGTAAGAAAGCAGTATTCTTAGACAAAAAAAGAATGAACCTCAACCTAAACTTCATATATTATACAAAAATAAACTCAAAATGGATCACATACTTAAATGTAAAACTATGAAACTTTTAAAAGATAAAAGAAAATATTTAGGACTTTGGCCAGGCACAGTGGCTCACGCCTGTAATCCTAGCATTCTGGGAGGCCAAGGCGGGAGGATCGCTTGAGCTCAAGAGTTTGAGACTAGCCTGAGCAAGAATGAGACCCTGTCTACTAAGAAGAGAAAAATTAGCCAGGCGTCATGGTGCACCTGTAGTCCCAGCTACTCGGGAGGGTGAGACAAGAGAATCCTTTGAGCCCAGGCATTGGAGGTTGCAGTGAGCTACAATGACGCCATTGCACTCTACTCAGGGTGACAGGGAGACTCTTTCTCAAAAAAAAAGAAAAAAATATATTTATTTAGGACCTAGAGCTTGGAGAAGTGTTCTTAGTGTTCTTGAACATAACACCAAAAACATAAGCCATAAAAAATATCAATAAACTCTACTTCACCAAAATTTAAAGCTTTCACTCTGTGAAAGATCCTGTTAAGAAGATAAAAAGACAAGCCACAGACTGGAGACAACATTTGCAAACCGCCTATCTGACAAAGGACTCACACCTAGAATATATAAAGAACTTTCAAACTCAGTAGTAAAAACAAATAAATAAATGTAAATAATTTAATTAGAAGATGAGCAAAGAACATGAAGAGACACTTGGTAAATATCACAAGCCATTAGAGAAATACAAATTAAAGCCACAATGAGATATCACTTTATACCTATCAGAGTGGCTAAAATAAAAATAGCAACACCACCAAATATTGGTGAAGATGGGGAGGAACTGGATCCTTCAGACATCATTTGGAGCATGTAAAATGGTACAGTCACTCTGGAAAATAGTTTGGCAGTTCCTTATAAAACTAAACATGCAACCACCACTTTACCTAGCAATTGAATTTCTAGATATTTATTCTAAAAATATGTAAATATATTTTGCACAAAAGCCCATACACAAATGTTCATGGCAGCTTTATTCGTAATAGCCAAAAACTGGAAACAACCCAAAATTCCTTCAATGGATGAATGGATAAATAAACTATGGTACATCCATACAATGGAATACTACTTGGCAGTAAAAGGAATAAACAATTAATATATGCAACAACCTGGATGGATCTCAAGGGCGTTATGCTGAGTGGGGGGGAAAGCCAACCCCAAAATGTCACATACTGTATGACTGCATTTATATAACATTCTTCAGAAGACAAAATGATGAAAAAATAGATCAACAGTGCCAGGGATTAGGGGTGAGGGAGGGTGTAACTATATAGTGGTAGCACAAGAGAAGTTCTTTTTAGTGATGGACAATACTTTATCCTAATTGTAGTGTTGCTTAACAATTCTATACATATGATAAAATGTCATAGCACTTGTTATAGACTGAATTGTGTCCCCCAAAATTCATATGCTGAAGTCCTGAGTCCAGTACCTCAGAATATGGCTGTTTTGGGAGACAGGGCTGCTAAAGAGGTAATTAGGTTAAAATAAGGCCTTTAGGGTGGCCCTAATTCAATCTGACTGGTGTCCTTATAAGAAAAGAGGATTAGGACACACTGGGAGACACCAGAGGTCTGCATGCACAGAGATACAACCATGTAAAAAAGGCAACCATCTGCAAGCCAGGGAGAGAGCCCTCAGGGTGAAACCAGTCCTGCCAACACTTTGATCTTGGACTTCTAGCCTCCAGAACTGTGAGAAAATAAATGTCTGTTGTTTAAGCTACCCAGTCTGAGGTATTTTGTTTATGGCATCCCCAGCAAGCTAATACAATACTATATACCAAAAAAGGAATTCATACATATAAAAATTGGTAAAATAGAATAAGATTATATCAGTCTGCTTGGGATGCCATAACAAAACACCACAGGCTGGGGACTTAAACAACAGACATTTATTTTTTTTCACGGTTCTGAAGGCCAAAAGTCCAAAGATCAAGATGCCAGGGTTAGTTTCTGGTGAGGCCTCTCTTTCTGGCTTGTAGATTGCCACCTTCTCTGTCATCACATGGCCTTTCCTCTGTGCTCGTGCATAGAGAGAGAGAATGGAAAAGGGGGCAGAGAGAGAAAAGTTGATCTAGAATCTCTTCCTCTTCTTATAAGGACACCAATTCTATCAGATTAGGGTCCCACCCTTATGACCTTTTTTAACCTCCCTAAAGACTCTGTCTCCAAACATAGTCACATTGAGGGTTTCAACAGAAATTTGGTGATGGG
This sequence comes from Cheirogaleus medius, assembly GCA_008086735.1. Lineage (NCBI taxonomy): Eukaryota > Metazoa > Chordata > Mammalia > Primates > Cheirogaleidae > Cheirogaleus > Cheirogaleus medius. Next base: position 1,932,628 of record VBSM01000568.1, read on the forward strand.
ACATAATTCAGGCCATAACAAAGGTATATCATTTAATTAATAGTATTGTACCAGTGTCAATATGGGTACATTTATAACTTTGACTCAAATTGTACAAAAGCAATTTATGTAACCAAAACTTTTGTACTCCCATAACACTCTGAAATAAAATAAAATAAAAATTTTAAACATTAATATAAAAAAAACGAAAAAAATGACAAAAAGAAAATGTACCATGGTTATATAAGATGTTATCATTGAAGGAAGCTGGGTGTGGGGTACATGGGAACTCTCTGTATGATTTTTGCAACTTCTTGTAGTCTAAAATTTCAAAATGAAAAGTTTAAAACAAAAAGCAAAACAAAAAAAGAAAGCAGTATTCTAAAAAGTCCCACAGTATACAAGAGTTCGTGTCTTGACTGTTTCCATGTCACAGAGGAACCAAGACAGGTCAGATCCTGGCTTCACAACTTTCTGGCTCTGCAACCTTCATCAATTCACCTAAGCTTTCTGAGCTTCAGTGTATATATCCTTCAAAATCATGGCATGCAGGGCAGAGTACTGCCCAGGCCATCAGGAGCCCTGGATTTTTGTTCCAATTTTTTTCTTCCATTAACTTTAGGCAGTTTTTGATACATTACTTCTTCTCTTTTAGTAAAATGGGGATTATCTCTAACCTGCCCTCCCTTACAAGGCTGTAGTGGGGATCTAAGAGGCAACATCAGGCATCTGGCTCACTGAGATCCTCATATTGCTTTTAGCATTTTCTTCCCCAAGTAGCAAAAATAGAAGACAAGAGAAGGGGAGAGGAATTAAGCAACATGTAGAAAGGAGGAGGGAAAAAAAGCTGCATGCCAGATGTTTTTTGAGAAATGAAGAAAGTGTGAGGTGAAGTAAGCGTTTGACAAGAATGCTCAGGAAGAAGATTAATCACCATTTCAGTGTTCCATGTCCAAAGTGATTGTGTCTTTGCTTGTTTGGCTGGGTCTGATTTCAGTATTAGAGAAACTAGCTTTCTCATTAAGGCAGAACAGAATGGGGGTGGGGGGGCACATCAGGGCTCCTTTAAGGTTGGCCACTAATAGAGGACAGATGGAAATGACTGGAATGCCCTTAAATAAAGCAGAAAGCAGCTGAGAGAAAAACTGTTAAAAGAAAGTACATAAACAGTTTGACCACAAACTACCAGGTTCTGACTTGCTGATAGGGGTGTAAAACTAACTTGTCAGTTTGGTTTTAAGTGCCAAACAGTGAGTGCTGAAGTGGCAAGGAAGACCAGCCAACAGGCACAGTCACTCCCACTGTTAAAACCTTTCCGTGGCTTCCCACTGCCTACCAGAAAAAAATCTGAACTCTTCTGTATCGAATGTGAGGCCCTCAGTAAGCTGGCCCAAACCTGCCTTCTAACCTTGTCCCCTAGTGTGTCCCAGATCCATGAAATCAGACTGTCCCTTCAAAAACCACATTGGACTAAAGATCAGGAGATCTAGGTTCAAGCCCCTGCATTCCCATTAACTGGCTATGTAACATTGAAAAGGAAACCACTTAACCTCACTGAGCTTTGCTTTCTTCCTCTGTCAAATGAAGATAATAATTCTCACTCCGATGACATCATGGGCTTTTCCTGAGGAATGCAACAATAGATACAAAAGCACCTAAGAAATCCCAACAGGTTTTAAGCACCAGGTCTCTGTCAACCAGGGCAGTAGCATTCTCATCCTTGAGAGTGATCAGTCTCAAATCTTTCCTATTTAGGAAAGAGTCCATTTGGGATCAATCATTTCATCATCTGATTCTCTCTAACTCTTTACCAAAGATTTTCTAAGAGAGTGTGTTCACATCTCTTCTGCCCCACCATCCAAATACTGTTAATCTCTACCTTCCCTGTGTACTTTACACAACATTCTATGGCTTCCACTAACCACACTATATTTTAATTATCTGTTTACTTGTCTGTCTCCCCCACTAGAGTATGGGATACTCAACACTAGGAATTATATCATATTGAATTTAATATGCTCGCCATCTAGTTACACAGTAAGTCTCAACAAGGGTTTACAAAATTGGACTGTTGAATTGAATCTCTTCAATATGATAGGATCCTATTTAAACTAACGTGGAATTATAAAGTTTCGTCATTATAATGTCAATTGTACTTAACAATTCATTTCAACAAATATTGACTTGGAACAAACTACACGCAAGGCGCTAAGCTAGGCGTTAAGCTAGGAGCTAGGTATCTGGCTGTAAATGAGACAGAGTCTAGCTTGGGCACTAGTTCTCAGTCTTGTACATACCTATACTTTGGAATCACATAGGGAAGCATCTTAAAAATACTCATGTCTGAGTCCCCCACCCCAGGGATTATGATTTAATTCATGTGGGATAGAGCTTGACATTAGGATTTTTAACATTCAGCCTAGGGCAAAAATCACTAGTGTTTTGGTGGAAATAAGTATAACACAAATACTTGTGAGCATAATGAGCGTTTTGAAAGAGGAAGGATGCTATGGAAATTTATTATGTAGTCTTGGGAGTGTTGAACTCTGTATCCAGCAAAAATATCCTTTGGGAAAGAAGTAGAAGTGAAGGCATTGTCAGATGAAGGAAAACCAGGAATTTGTCATCAGCAGACCTAAAAAAAATGGTTAAAGGAAGTTCTTAAACAGAAAGGAAATGATGGGGATAAAAAAGAAAGGAATCTTGGAGCCTCAGGAAAGAAAAAAGAACATCAAAAGGGTAAACACTCTGTACCCTCAGCAGTTTTCTAAACTACGTTTGATGGTTGAAATATAATTCTAGCACTATCTAAGGTGCTTCTCAATGTATGCGGGGGAAATTTTTTTCTGTTTTTCTTCTTTATTTATGGTCTGGAAAACGCTGTCGGGTTCCTTTCAGAGGTGGTGAAGAAAATAAACATAAGTGAAATCAGATACTAGGAATATGTTCACTTTTGATTGGTTAAAACTTTATTTTTTTTCACTTATTTGTAAACTTATGTCTTTGGCCAAAATAAATTTTAGTGATGAAAATGAATTTTAGAATCAGTAAAGAAATAAAAAAATGTGTCTGTTTTAATATATTTAATATAATATATTAATATAGTCATGTGATTAATATATTAAATATATAATATATAAATATTTGAGGACTACAATGCTTATTTTCAAAAAATGAAATATTTTTTATAAAGAAAAGAAATTTATTTCTTAAAGTTATATAGGCTGAGAAGTCCAAGGTGGAGGGTCCTTATCTAGTGAGGGCCTTCTTGCAGGTGGAGAGTCTGTAGAGTCCCAAGGCACTGCATAGCGAGGGGGCCAAGCATGCTACCTCAGGTCTCTCTTCCAGCACTTATAAACCCACCAGTCCCACTCCCATGATAACCCATTAATCCATTAACCCATTGATGAGTGCAAAGCCTTCACGACTCCATTACCTCTTAAAGGCCCCACTTCTCAATACAACATTGGGGGTTATATTTCTTTTTTTATTATTTCAGGATATTATGGGGGTACAAACATTTTGGTTACATGTTATGACTTTGCCTCACCCAAACCATGATTTGAGGCGTGCCCTTCCCCCGCTACAATTTCACCATGTCCATTAGTTGTGAGTTTACCCACCCCCAAACCCCCAATACTTGAAGAATATTACTACTGTGTGAGCACCTTAGTGTTGATCAGTTAGTGCCAATTTGATGGCGAGTACATGTGGTGCCTATTCTTCCATTCTTGTGATACCTCACTTCAGAGGATGGGCTCAAGCTCTATCCAGGAAAATATAAGAGGTGCTAGATCACTGTCATTTTTTATAATTGAGTAGTATTCCATTGTATATATAGTACCACATTTTATTAATCCACTCACGGATTGACGGGCACTTGGGTTGTTTCCACATCCTTGCAATAGGGAATTATGCTGCCATAAACATTCGGGTGCAGATGTCTTTATTATAGAATGTCTTTTCTTCCTTTGGGTAGATGCCTAATAGTGCTATTGCTGGATCAAATGGTATTTCTATTTTTAGCTCTTCGAGGTGTCTCCAAATTCTTTTCCACAGAGGTTGCACTAATTTGCAGTCCCACCAGCAGTGTAAGAGTGTTCCTATCTCTCCACATCCTCGCCAGCATTTGTTGCATTGGGATTTTTTGATAAAGGCCAATCTCACTGGGGTTATAAGAGATTACTATATAAATTATATGCCAACAAATCAGATAATCTAGAAGAAACGGATAAATTGTTAGAAACATATAACCTACCAAGACTGAATTTGAAGAAATTAAAAAACTGAGCAGACCAGTAATGAGTAAGGAAATTGAATCAATAATAAAAAAATTCCCAACAAAGAAAAGCTCAGGACCTGATAACTATATAGCTGAATTCTACCAAACATTTAAATAAAAACTAATATCAATCCATCTCAAACTCTTACAAAATATCGAAGAGGAGGGAAGACTTCCTAACTCATTCTACAAGGCCAGCATTACCCTGATACCAAAGCCAGACAAAGACACTACAAGAAAACAAAACAGACCAATATCTCTGATGAACATACATGCAATAATCCTCAACAGAATACTGGCAAACCCAATTCAACGGCACATTAAAAGGATTATATGCCATAATCAGGTGGGATTTATCCCAGGGATGCAAGGATGGTTCAACATATATAAATCCATAAATATACCACCACATTAACAGAATGGCAGAAAAAGTCATGTGATTATCTCAATTGCTACAGAAAAAGTATTTGACACAATAAAATATCCTTTCATGATAAAACTCTCAAGAAATTGTGTATATAAGAAATGTACCTTGGGCTGGGCGCAGTGGCTCACACCTGTAATCCTAGCAC
>VBSM01000568.1:1938788-1958929 GCA_008086735.1 Cheirogaleus medius
TAACCCTAACAATATCTGTACCTCCATAATATAATGAAATAAAAGGAAAAAAAATTAAAAATAGAACTACTGTATGACCCAGCAACCGCTCTTCTGGGTATATATCCAAAGGAGTCAAAATCAGTATCTCAAAGAGATATTTGTACTCCCGTGTTCATTGTAGCATCATTCACAACAGCCAAGGAGCAATCTTAGATGTCCATTGATGAATGACTGGATAAACAAAATGTGAATAATTAAGATTAATTATTAAAACTATCTTAGCCTCACAGAATGAATTGGAACATATTCCCTCTTTTTCTACTGTCTGAGTTTCTAAATGATTGGTATTGATTCTTCCTCAATATGTGGAAGAATTCACCAGAGATAATATGTGGACCTGGAGGGTTTTTGTGTGTGTGTGGAAAAATTTCTGATAACTAATCAATTTTATTAATAGATATTTTACCATTCTGATTCTCTACTTTCTTCTTGAACTGCCAGATCTTTACCTTTGAGAGAGGCAGATGATGAAGGACCCTTCCCAGTTTGCTATCAATGAAAAGCTCACTCTGATAGCCTTCCTCTTTTGCTTACCCTCTTTGCCTATTCAGCCAAAACCTGCTCTGTGCAGCAAGAAATTTTATTCCAACTCCCTTTCTGGAGACTTCAGGTCATAAATCCCAAAAGACCAAAATGTTATAACACTTCTTATTGTCTCTCCTAGGATTAGTAGCCAACTACCAATTACATATCACTGTCAGTGCAATCAATCACTGTTGTTTTGCAAGTTGCCTAAAATGCAGTCAAATATTAAGCTAAGATTTTAGTGTGAAATATAGGTTCTTAGGGGCATGTCTGACCTCAGTATATCTACCAATTTGACCCTTTGTCCACTATATCTTATGTAGAAGAGTTGATTCTTTTCTCCATCTTTTACCTATGTCACCTACTTTCTCTTTTTTAAGGAAAACAGGGCCTTTGACAAGAAGATCAGACTCTGAGAAAGGCAGTCCAGAGAGGAGAAAAGGAAGTTTTAACTTTGCCGGGTGTTACAGCCAAAAACAAACCTCAGAAGAATTATATATGTGAAAGTTAAATTTGAGTACTAACTCGATAGTCAGATGAGGAAACCCAAAGCATCATGACTGGTCCCCAGGACCGCAAGAAAAGCTTATGATTTCTGAAGGCATTTCATTGCCTGACCACCTCAGATTTTTCCTTCAAGTAGTATCCCAATGCAAACATCAATTCCCCTTCTCTTCCAAATAAAAGACCTCAAACTCCAGACATTTCTACTCTGCCAGCATAGTAACATCCTCCCAGGCTGCTAATGTGATTCCCCACTATCCAGCTCCAGTGAAACAGGTCACTGAAGCAGTTGCAGACTGTACAGCAGGCACCTTTGGAGCTGCTGTCCTGACTTCCACAGACCAGAAGAGAATTTGAAAGGGCCTTGGAGACTTCCCTCAGAGGCCGCCTCATACAACTCAGTTGCTCTGGTCCTGCTGAAAGACTCAGAGGAAGGGTTAACCAGCCCAATAAAGTCAGTAAGTTCTTACCTGTTGCCTTTGCTAATTAGAGACTGCAGCTCCTGGCTTGATGTGTGAAAAGAGATTAGAAAGAAATGGGAGGGAGGATGAAAAGATGAAAGTGAATTTAGAGGAAGACAGCACAACCCCATAAAGTGGCAAGGGAAAATGCCTGATAACAGGGAAAACAGGCTTTGTTTAGGAGCCTTCCCCACCCCCACCTCCAGGTTTTCATCATTCTTTTGAGTCACCCTCTACGTGCAGAAAGAGCCACTACAAAGAAAAAGGAGCCTCCATGTCTTCCAGCCCCAGCCAAACTCCTCCCACCCAGCTTCAAAGGCAAGGAAATGCAGCCGGTTTGGAGAAAGTGAAAACTATACTGGCTCCATCACTCCTCCCTATCGGCACACCATTTGAGACCAACTCCCCTTCCAGTTCCAGAGAATATATGGCAATTAAGTGTAAAGAGCCTAAAGGGCCAAGACTTTTCAAATGGCTCTGCTTCCAGATCCAGATCTGCTACCTTCTGGGTAAGGTGAATAGACACACCGGTAACCAAGGAACTCCTCCCACTCCACCCTCCCCTAAACCACCACCACTACCACCCATGAAATCATTCATGAAAGTTGGCATAAGAATTCAGAGATACCAACCATTAGTAATTTAAAGAAAGTATCCTTATGGTACCCATGTCTCTGTCTCAAAAATATCTGTGTCAAGTGAAACAAGCCAGGCACAGAAAGACAAATATCACATGTTCTCACTCAGGTGGGAGCTCAAAAAGTTGATCACCTGGAGGTAAAAAGTAGAATGACAGATACCAGAAGCTGGGTGGGATATTGGGGGGGCGGATATAAAGAGAGGCTGGCTAATGGGTACAAACATATAATTAGATAGAAGGAATAAGTTCTAATGTTTGATAGCAGAGTACACTGACTATAATTAAAAATAATGTAATGAATTAACAAGAAAAAATCAAACAACACCATCAAGAAATGGGCAATGGAAATGAACAGAAACTTTTCCAAAGAAGACAGAATAATGGCCTGCAAACATATAAAAAATGCTCAACATCTCTAATCATTAGTGAAATGCAAATCAAAACCACAATGAGATACCACCTAACCCCAGTGAAAATGGCCTGTATCAAGAAATCCCAAAACAACAAATGCTGGCGAGGATGTGGAGAGACAGGAACACTCTTACACTGCTGGTGGGACTGCAAATTAGTGCAACCTTTGTGGAAGACAATTTGGAGATACCTCAAACAGCTAGAGATAGAAATACCATTCGACCCAGCAATAGCATTGTTAGGCATCTACCCAAAAGAGCATAAGACATTCTATTATAAAGACATCTGCACCCGAATGTTTATGGCAGCACAATTCACTATTGCATGGTCATGGAAACAACCCAAGTGCCCAATAATTCATGAGTGGATAATTAAAATTTGGAATATGCTCACAATGGAATATTACTCAATTCTAAGAAACAACAGCAAGCTAGCACCACTTATACTATCTATCTTGGATTAAGCTTAAGCCCATTATCCAAAGTGAAGTGACTCAAGATCAGAAAAATGGGCTCCACATGTACTCACCATCAAATTGGTACTGGTTGATTAACACTATGGTGCTCAAATGGTGGTAGTGTTCACCAGGGATTCGAGGGTTGGAGGATAGACCCAAATCATAGGGATGTGGTGAGCATTGTGGAGGGGAAGGGCATACCTCTAACCCTTCCTGGGGAGAGACAAAGATATAAAATGTAACCAAAATGTTAAAAAGAAAAAACATTTATCGCGTGTCGGGCAGGTGGGAGGGGGGAGCAGGGGATGGGTATATACATACATAATGAGTGCGATGTACACCGTCTGGGGGATGGACACGCTTGAAGCTCTGACTTGAGGGGTGCAAGGGCAATATATGTAACCTTAACAACATTTGTACCCCTATAATATGCTGAAATAAAAAAATAATATAATGTATTTTTCAAAATAGCTTGAAGAAAGACTTGAAAAGAATGTACTCAATCCATAGAAATGATAATTACTCAGTTGAAGGATACCCTAAATGCCCTCACTTGATCATCACACATTCTATGCATGTAACTAAATATCACATGTACCCCATAAATATGTATAAATATAATGTATCAAAAAATTTAAAAAAAATTTAAATCTGTCTCTTGGCTTATAATGGATTGTGCACCAGGTTTTCCACTGTAAAGTTTTCATTTTCTCCTTTGTAATAATAAATAATCTGTGGTGAGATTCTTTGAGTATATGTAAATACCCTATTTCCCAACAAACTTTTACCTACTACTTTTAGCATCTATTGATAATTCTTACCTAAATCAACTATGATGGTTGAAAAATAGTGATTTTCCCAACTTTGTCACTCTTTTTAAAGCCAATATCATGTAACTCTTGATATGACATACTGAGAAGAATACAGCATCACTTCTGTGGTGTTTCTGCCAAAATTGCAAAACTTTAATCTAATCATGAGGAAATACCAGAAAAACTCAAATTGAGGGACTAGTCTACAAAACAATTGGCCTGAACACTTCAAAAATGGCAATGTATAAAAGACAACGAAAGGCTAAGGACCTATTCTAAACTAAGGGGAGACTGAAGGTGAAATTCATAATCCTGGATTGGATTTTGGGTGGCGGGGGGGCGGGGATTGCCACAGAGAATATCATTGAGACAATTGGCAAAATTTGAATATATACTGTAAATTAAATAAAAGTATTCTATCAATACTAAGTAACCTGAATTTAAAAATTGCACTGTGGTAAAATGGAAAAAGCAAATCTAAAATTCATATGGAACTACAAAAGACCCCGAATAGCCAAGAAATCCTGAGAAAGAACAAAAGCTGGAGGCATCACACTTCCTGATTTCAAATTATATTACAAAGGTACGGTAATCAAAACAGTTTGGTATTGGAATAAAAACAGACATATAGACCAATGGACCATAATAGAGAGCCCATAAATAAACTCATGCACAAATGGTCACTAATTTTTGATGAGGGCACAAAGAAGCTACAGTATGGAAAGGATAATCTCTTCAATAGATGGTGCTGAGAAAACTGGATATCCACATGTCAAAGAATGAAATTGGACCCCTATATTACACCATACACAAAAATCAACTCAAAATGGGTTAAAAAACTAAACATAAGACCTGAAACTGAAAAACTCCTAGAAGATAACACAGGGGGAAAAAGCCTTGACATTGGTCTTGGTGATAAATTTTTGGATATCACAACAAAATCTCAGGCAACAAAAGCAAAAATAAACATGTGGGATGATATCAAAGTAAAAAAGCTTCTGCACAGCAAAGGAAATAATCAACAAAATGAAAAGGTAGCCTGTGGAATGGGAGAAAATATTTGCAAACCATGTACCTGTTAAAGGGTTAATATTCCAAGATGTATAAGGAACCCACACAAGTCAATAGCAAATAAAGAAATAAATAGCGCAATTTAAAAATGAGCAAAGCGAATTGTGACAACCTAAGCACCCATCTATCCATGAGTGGATTAATAAAATATGGTACATGCATACAATGGAATATTACTCAATTATAAAAAACGATGACCTAGCACCTCTTATATTTTCCTGGATGGAGCTTGAGCCCATCCTCCAAAGTGAGGTATTGCAAGAATGGAAGAATAGGCACCACATGTACTCGCCATCAAATTAGCACTAACTGATCAACACTAAGGTACTCACACAATAGTAATATTCTTTGGGGGTTGGGGGGTTGGGGTGGGTTAACTCATAACTAATGGATGTGGTGAGCATTGTAGGGGAGGAAGGGCATACCTCAAATCCTGGCTTGGGTGAGGCATGTTTGTACCCCCATAAAGAAATACATAAATAAATATTAGCAAAGGACTTGAATAGAAATTTCTCCAAAGAAGACATAAAAATTGCCAAAAGGTATATGAAAAGGTGCTTAACATCACTAATCATCAGGGAAATGCAAATCAAAACCACAATGAGATAGCACCTCACATGTATTAGGATGACTATTATCAAAAAGACAAGAAATAATAAGTGTTAGTGAGGATATGGAGAAAAGGGAATTCTTGTATGCTGTTGGTAGGAATGTAAATTAGTACAGCCACTATGGAAAACAGTATTGAATTTCCTTTAAAATTTAAAAATAGAACCTCCATATGACCTGACAATTTCTCTTGTGGGTATTTACCCAAAGGAAATAAAATAAGCACCTCATAGAGATATCCTATGTTCATTTTAGCATTATTCATAATAGCAAAGATATGGAAACAACCTGTGTCCATCAACAGGTAAGTAGATAAAACAATTGTGGCATGTATACACAATGGAATATTATTCAGCCTTTGAAAAGAAAAAAGAATCTGCCATTTGCCACAACATGGATAGACCTGGAGGACATTATGCTAAGTGAAATAAGCCAAAGAAAAATACTGAATGATTTATCTTATATGTGGAAGCTAAAAAAAAAAGTTGAATACATAGAAACAGAGAATAGAACAGCAGTTACCAGAGGGTATGGGGAGATATTGGTCAAAAAATACAAAGTTGCAGTTATGTAGGATAAATAAATCTAGAGATATAATATGCAGCATGAAGATTATAGTTAATAATATTATATTGTATACTGGAAGTTTGCTAGGAGAGTAGATTTTAGGTGCTCTTAGCACAAAAAATGGTAATCATGCAATGATAGATATGGCAATTGATTGGACTGTGGTAATCATTTAACTATGTATATCAAAAATTTGTGGTATACCTTAAAAATACACAATAAAATTTTTTAAAAAGAAAAGAAAACTGTACTGTGGTGATATAAGGAAATGCCCTTGTCCTTAGGAGATACACACTAAAGTATTTAGGAGTAAGGCATCAAACAATCTGCAGTTAACTCTCAAAAGTTTCAACAATAATAAAAAATACAAAGGATAAGGTAATAAGAACAGAGTGAGTGTTAATATGATGGTATGTTAACAATTAGTGGATACGAATGAAAGGTATACTATTGCAACATTTCTATAAGTTTGAAATGTTTATAAAATAAAAAGATATATATAGTAGATGCTCAATATACTATATATTGTATAATATATAGTTTATTATACAACATACATTTTTATGTATTATATATTTATATATTTATCTCTGCACTCATCCTATATTCATTGTTTTTCTGCAGTGTTAGAGAAAGATGTGCTTCTCTTAAAAGTTGAACCTTACACTTGGGTCCTAAATTGTATCTCTTCCCATGTTCTCTAGGCCCCTGATCCATTAATTATTCCGTCTTTTGTATCTTCCAACATCTACTTCCATTGGCTTCTGCTACGCTACACTGAAATCTTGCCTATCCTGAAAAATCCTCCACCTCCTCTCAAATGCCCTGGCCTCTCTTTATTCCTTTCACTTGTAGACTTCTCCAGTCAGTCAGAGATTGGCACCTATTACTTCCATTTCATCACCAAGGATTCACTTACCAAATGGAATCCCTCTCCCTCATTATTCACATCCAACTTGTCATTAGTCCCATCCATTCAATATTCAAAATATATACATAATCCAACAAATTTTCACTGTTACACTCTCATTCAAACCACCATCACCCTCCCCTGAATCTCTGCCACAGCCTCCTAACTGATCTCCCTGCCTCTGCTCTTGCCTGCCTTCAAACCACCCTCCACAAAACAACCAGAAAGATTTTTTTAAATATAGGCCAGGCAGGCCATAGTCCTGCTTAAAACCTTTCAATAGCTCTCTATTGCCTATAGAATAAAAAAAAGAAACTCTTTTAAAGAGTTACAAGGCCTTGCATGCTCTGGATCTTGTTTCCCTCTGCAATCTCATCTTTATCCACTCCTTTCCAAACATTCCTCATTCTAACCACACCAAACCACTCTCACCACCACCTCTGTTCCTTTGCACATACTGCTCCAGTTTCTGAGATACTCTTTGCTCACTTTTCCTGGTGAACTCACCCTTCATAACTCAGCTCAACTATCACCTCTAATTGAGCAACATAGTGTAATTGAAAAAGCATGGGCTATACATCCAACAGATCAGGATATAGATCCTTACTACCACTTCCTACCTATGCGACCTTGAGAAAGTTATTAACTACCATGAACCTCAGTTTTCTCATCTTTAATATGGGGATAGTGGCTCTTTTACCAAGGACCTGCCAACATGGGCTGCATTCACACCAAAACCATGAAGAAGGCAGCCTGGCTCATCATTGAGAAGAACTATATGTGTCTGGGCAATGACTTTCACAAGAACAAGCATATGTGCAAAAAGATTGCCATTATTCCCAGCAAGAAGCTCTGCAACAAAATAGCAGGCTATGCCACACATCTGATAAAGTGATTCAGAGAGACCCAGTGAGAGGTATCTCCATCAAGCTGCAGGAGGAAGAGAAAGGAGAGATAACTGTGTCCCAGAGGTCTCACCCCTGGATCAGGAGATCATTGAAGTAGATCCTGACACTAAGGAAATACTGAAACTTTTGGACTTTGGCAGTCTGTCCAACCTGCAGGTCATCAGCCTACAGTTGGGATAAATTTCAAAACACCACGTGGAGCCATTTGAATCTTTCTACTATGCTGTAATATTTTAATAAACTTAGGACAACAAAAAATGGGGATAATAATATCTACTTCAAAAAGTTGTGAGAAGTAAGTAAGATAATGCACTTGAAGTGGTTGGCATGGTCCCTGACACATGGGTCCTCCATAAAATCAGAATCTCCCTCCCCCCAAGGTAGAATTTAATCATTTTGTCCTCTACAAATCCATAGCACTTTGTTTAAAGCTCTACAATAACCCTGACTTCTAACTACTTGTTTGCTTCTTTGTCTCTATGAACTAGACTCTTTAAGGGCTTAGACTGTCTCATTCATCTTTTGAATCCCAACACCTAGCACAGAGCCTGGGAATAAACAAGAAAGCATTATATTAAATGTTGAGTTGTTTGCTTGTTTGTTTGAAACTGACTTCTGCTCCAGATACTCAAGTAAAATTTTTCTCCCTTGGATCATCCATGACCTCTCTTTGCCATATCAGCGGATACTCAAGTTGCTCCCCTTGCCTGGAATAGCTTCCCTTTTTCTAATAAATCTTTCTGAATGGGGTAGCTCAAGTATCTCTTTCTCCCAGAAAGTCTGTCTAATAATCCCATTGAATCCTCCCCATAAACTGATACAGCTCTTAGGTGTCTTTCTAACTGAGAATGCCTGATCTAAAGAAACAAAAGGGAAAGGAGAAAAAGAAAGAGAAAGGGGAGGAAGAAAGATGAAAGAAGTAGAATCAGAATTCAAAAAGATCTTAACAGGGTAGTCATATCTAAGAAACAAAATATAATCAAAAGAAAAATAAATTTCTACAAACAAAAAATTATGCTGTGCAGCCCCAAGTAGTAAAACTAAAGCATAGAAGTTACAGAGGATGGATTACAGCTCCAGTTAAGATTGGAAGGAATTGCACTGAGGTTCACCATCATAGGAGGCCTTAAAGCACCTTCTAGATGATTCTTTGACAGGTGTGGTTTAAAGAGGAGATTCTGGCATCAGATGGAGATGGTGGACCAAAGTACTTTATGACATTCTTGTTCTGAGATTTCCTGGTTCTATGAAAGGGAAGGAATAGAGAGGACAACAGTGGAAGAGGCACTGGCAGATCATAAGAAAGATAATCAAAGTACACAAGAAAGAAGCAAAGAGATCAAAGGAATGAGGGGAAAAAATGGGTGCTGGCTCTAGAGGCCTCTGGGAGATAAGAATAGAGAACTGATAGCATGGAAGATGCCAAAGTCTTATTCATGTTCTCAAAGAGCTTCCCTGTGATTCTCCCCTTCCATGAACTCTCCAAATTCTTGAGTCAGGATGGCCTTGCCTTCTTCCAGGCCTGTTGGCACCTGCCACAGCCACCATGGCCATCTGGTCTATAGCTCTCCAGTTCTATTGTCTGGGTATCCCAAAGCATTAGTGGGTAGCAGTTGCCAGCAGAAAGGACATTGCTGAGACAAGGCAAAATGTACACAAGCTCTATTTCTCTCTCCTCTCTGCTTCCATGCCTGGCAGCTTTTACCTCCCTATCCCATAGGTATAGGGAAACTGAGGAAATAAGGGCTAGTTTTTGAAATTAGTTTTATTTATTCTGGGGCCAGAAGCATGAAGTCAGAATGCAAGTGTGAACTTGCAACATAAGAAAATCAACCAGTGTAATTTACCGAATTAATATAATAAAGAGGAAAAAAACACATGATTATCTCAATTGATATTTTCCTGATAAAAACACTCAGCAAACTAGGAATAGAAGGAAACTTCTTCAACAGCTAACATCATACTCAGTGGGGAAAAAACTTGAATGCTTTCTTCCTAAGATAAGGAAAAAGACAAGAATGCCCACCACTGCTATTAAACATTGTACTGGAAGTTCTAGTCAGAGCAATTAGACAAGAAAAAGAAATAAAAGCATCCAAATTGGGAAGGAAGAAGTAAAACTGTCTTTATTCACAGATGATATTATACTATATAGAGAAAATTCCAAAGAATTTATGAGAAATCTACTAAAGTTAATAAATAAATTCAGCAAATTTCAAGGTACAAGATCAAGACACAAAAATCAGTTGTGTTTCTAAACACTTGTCATGAACAATCTGAAAAGAACTTAAGAAAGCAATTCTATTTACAACAGCATCAAAAAGAATAAAATACCTAAGAATAAACTTAAGGAAGAAGATGAATGACTTGTACACTGAAAATTGTAAAATATTGCTAAAAGTAAAGAACACCAACTAAATAGAAATACATTTCATGTCTATGGGTCATTAGACTTAATATTGTTAAGATGTCAATACTACCCAAATTCATCTACAGATTGTATACAAGCCCAGTAAACATTCCAACTGCCTTTTTTACACAACTGGAAAAGCCAATCCTCAAATTCATATGGAAGTGCAAGGGGCCCCCAAATAACCAAAATACTCTTGAAAAGAATAACAAAGTGGGAGGACTCACACTTCCCAATTTCAAAACTTACTGCAAATTACAGTAATCAAACTGGTATGGTATGACATAAAGAAAGATGGTGATATAGCACCTCTTGTATACTCCTGGATACAGCTGGAACCCATTCTACTAAGTGAAGCATCTCAAGAATGGAAAAACAAGCACCACATGTACTCACCAGCAAATTGGTATTAACGGATCAACACCTAAGTGGACATGTAGGAATAATATTTGTTGGGTGTTGGGCGGGTGGGAGGGGGGAGGAGGGGATGGGTATATACAAACATAATGAGTAAGATGTGCAATGTATGGGGTGTGGTTATGCTTGAGGCTCTGCCTCGAGGGGGGAGGGGGGCATGGGGAATATACAGAACCGTAATATTTGTACCCCCATAATATGCTGAAATA
This sequence comes from Cheirogaleus medius, assembly GCA_008086735.1. Taxonomy (NCBI): domain Eukaryota; kingdom Metazoa; phylum Chordata; class Mammalia; order Primates; family Cheirogaleidae; genus Cheirogaleus; species Cheirogaleus medius. Next base: position 1,949,742 of record VBSM01000568.1, read on the forward strand.
AAAAAATAAATAAAATTAAAAAAAAGAAAGATATATAGAACAATGCAATAAAATCAAGAGTCCAGAGATAGATCCATACATGTATGGCCAATTATCAACAATTGTGCCTAGTCCATCCAATAGGGAAAGAAAATGGTGCTGGCAAAACTGGATTTCCACATACAAAGAATGAAGTTGAACCTCCACCTCACACCAGATATAAAAATCAACTCAAAATGAATCAACAACCTAAATATAAAAGGTAAAATCAGTTAAAAAATGCTTAGAAGAAATTGTGGGGGTAATTCATCATGACCTTGGAATTGGCAATAAATTCTTAGATATAACACCAAAAGCACAAGCAACAAAATAAACAATAAATTAGACTTCTTCAAAGTTAAAAACTGTTTTTTAAAAAATTAAAATCTTTTGTGCATCAAAGGGCATTATCAAGAAAGTGAAAAGACAACTTACAGAATTGGAGAAAATAGTTGCAAATCATTTACCTGATAAAGGCTTAGTACACAGAATTTTGTTTTTTTTTTAGAGACGGGGTCTCGCTCTTGGTCAGGCTGGTTTCGAACTCCTGACCTTGAGCTATCCACCCGCCTCGGCCTCCCAGAGTGCTAGGATTACAGGCGTGAGCCACCGCGCCCGGCCAGTACACAGAATTTTAAAAGAACTTCTACAACTCTGCAACTAAAAGACAACCCAATTTTAAAATGGGCAAAGTACTTGAATACACATTCTTCAAAGCAGATATACAAAGGACCAATGAGCACATGAAAAGATCCTCAACATCATTAGTCATTAAAGAAATGTAAATCAAAACAAAAATGAAATACCATTTCACACCTACTAGGATGGCTATAATATAAATAAATAAATAAGAAAGTAACAAGTGTTGGTGAGGATGTGAAGAAATTGGAGCTCTCATACATTGGTGGTGGGAAAGTAAAATGGTATAGCTGCTGTGGAAAAAATTTTGGATATTCCTCAAAAAGCTAAATATAGAATTACCACATGACCCCTCAATGCCACTTCTAAGTATATACTCAAAAGAATTAGAAACCCAGGACTCAAACAGACACTTGTATACCAATGCTCATTGCAGCATTATTCACTACAGCCAAAAGGTAAAAACAACCCAAGTGTCCATCAATAGATGAAGGGATAAACAAAATGTGGTATATAACGATGAAATGTTATTCGGCCATAAAAAGGAATGAAGTTCTGATAACATGCTATAACATGGATGAATCTTGAAAACATTATGCTAAGTGAAAAAATACAGACAGAAAAGGACAAATATTATATAATTACACTTATATGAAATATCTAGAATAGGCAAATTCATAGAGCCAGAAAATAAATCAGAGGTTACCAATCTGAAGTGAGGGGAGAATGGGGAATTGTTATTTAATAATTACAGTTTCTGTTTGGAGTAATGAAAACAGTTTTGGAAATAAGAGTGGTGGTGGTTGTACAAGTTTGTGAGTGTAATTAATGCCACTGAATTGTACACTTAAATATGGTTTAAATGGCAAATTTTATGTTATAGATATTGTACCACAATAAAAATATTTCAAAAAGAGGAGAAAAAAGTCAAATTAGGAGGTCAAGGAAGAGTTCCTTCCTACAGAAGGAGGTGATACTTAAGGATCTTGAAGGATAAATATGAGTTCCTTAAGCAGACAAAGGGAATAAGAGTCTACATGCAGGTACTAGAAAGACTATATCATGGTCTGACAGGCACTGAGTCATGGATGGCCCTGAATGATGTTTTGAGGGCTTAAGCTTTATCACACAATAATGGACAGCCCTGAGGAGTTTTAGGCAGACACATAGCATGATCAAATTTGTGAAGTAGATTACTCTGGCTACAGTATGGAGAATGAATTGTAAGGGAACAAGGATGAAGTTGTGGAGACCAGTTAGTAGTCTTTGAGTGTGTGTGTGTGTGTGTCTATGCGTGCACATGTGCACGCACCTTATATAGGTCATTTAATACAATCTCAACAACTCTTTGAGGGAAACATTCTTATTCTTGTTCTACAGGAAGAAGTGGAAGAAGTCTTTTGTAACAGTTCAAGCAAGAGGTGATAGTGATTTGATCTAAAACATTAGAAATGGGGATAGAAAGATCTTGACAGATTGGAAGAACATTTTGATAGCTTGGAATGAATCTTTGTGAGGAGAAATAAAGAAGTTAATGATAATTCCATCTGCAAGAATAGATGGGTAGTGTAAACAAAGAAATTCTAAGAAAGAATCAAAAAGAAATGCTAGAAATCAAGAACACTTGGCCAGGCATGATGGCTCACACCTGTAATCCTAGCACTCTGGGAGGCCGAGGCAGGTGAATTGTTTGAGCTCAGGAATTCGAGACCAGCCTGAGCAAGAGCGAGATCCCGTCTCTACCAAAAATAGAAAAAATTAGCTGGGCATGGTGGCGCATGCCTGTAGTCCCAGCTACTCGGGACGCTGAGGCAGGAGGATTGCTTGAGCCCAGGAGTTTGAGTTTGCTGTGAGATAGGCTGACGCCACGGCACTCTAGCCCAGGCAACAGAGTGAGACTCTGTCTCAAAAAAAAAAAGAACACTGTAACATAAATGAAGAATGTTTTTGATGGGTTTGTTAGCAGACTGGACATAGCTGAGGAAAGAATCAGTGAGTTTTAAGATACAAATACATGTAAATTAAACAACATGGTTCTTGAACAACCATTGGCTCAATGAAGAAACTAAGAAGGAAATCAAAAAAATTTTTGAAACAAAGGAAAATGGAAACACAGCATGCCAAAACCTGTGGGATACAGCAAAAGCAGTGTGAAGAAGATAGTTTATAAGCAATAAATCCATACATCAAAAAAGTACAAAGATTTCAGTAAACAACCTAAAGATGCACCTCAAGAAACTAGAAAAGCAAGAACAAAATTAGTAGAAAGAAATAATAAAGATCACAGCATAACTAAATGAAATTGAGACTAAAAAAATTACAAAGGATCAATGAAGCAAAAAGTTGCTTTTTTGAAAAGATGAGCAAAATTGACAAACCACCAAACAGACTAACCAAGAAGAAAAGAGAGAAGATCCAAATAAATAAAATCAGAAATGAAAAAAAGGAGACATAACCAATACCAAAGAAATAAAAATAATCACTATAGACTATTATGAACAAATTGGAAAACCTAGATAAATGGATACATTTCTGGATACATACAACCAACCAAGATTAAACCAGGAAGAAATAGAAAACCTGAATAGATTAATAGTGAGTAATAAGATTGAATCAGTAATATTAATAAAAAGAGTCTCAAAAAACAAAACCTCAGGACTGGATGGCTTTACTGCTGAATTCCACCAAACTTATAAAAAACTAACATCAATTCTTCTCTACCTATTCCAAAAAATTGCAGAGAAATAAATTCTTCTTAACTCATTCTACAAGGTCAGCATTACTCTGATACCAAAACTAGACAAGGACATAACAAAAAAAGAATACTACAGGCCAATAGCCCTGATTAGCATCCATGCAAAAATCCTCAACAAAATGCTAGCAAACCAAATCCAATAACACACCAAAAAATAATACACAATGATAAACTGGGATTTATCCCAGGGATGTAAGGATCCTTCAACATATGCAAATCAATAAATGTAATATATCATATCAACAGAATGAACAAGAACCATATGATAACATCTCAATAATTGCAGAAAAATCATTTGATAAAATTCAACATCCTTTCATGATAATAATTCTCAAAAAATTGGGAATGGAAGGAATATACCTCAACATAATAAAGGCCATATATGACAAACCGACAGCTAACATCATAATGAATGGGGAAAAGCTGAAAGTCTTTCCTCTAAGAACTGGAACAAGACAAGGATGCCCACTCTCATCATTCTTATTCATCAGAGTACTAGAAGTCCTAGACAGAGCAATCAGGCAAGAGAAACAAATAAAAGGGAGGGTTTGACTTCCTCTTTTGATGATAACAAGATGATGTTGTACAACCCAGCAATTCCTCTCCTCTCCTATCCACCTAACAGAAATGCTTGCATGTGGGCACCAAGAGACATGTATCATAGTATTCTTAACAGTGTGGTTTATTTTTGCGAAGAGCTGGGACAGCCTGAGAGCTCACTGACAGGAGAGTGGTTAAATAAATAGTTTTCTTCACACAATGAAATATTACACAGCATTGAATCTCAGAGTCATGTTTTTAAAAATAGAAGTCGGATCACATATTCCTCTACACAAAGCCCCCAATGGTACTTTGTTATAGCAGCCTGACCTGACTAACACAATAAGAATTACCAGTTGAAAGGTCAGATGATATAATGTTATGCATAAGAAAACCTAAAGACTCCACCAAAAAAAAAAATTAGAACTGATAAACAAATTCAGTAAAGTTACAGGATACAAAATCAACATACAAAAATCAGTAGCATTTCTATATACCAATAATGAACTAGCTGAAAAAGAAATAAAAAAGTAATACCAATAGCTACAAAAAATGAAATAAAATACCTAAGAATAAATTTAACTAAAGAGGTAAAAGACCTCTACAATGAAAACTACAAAACACTGATCAAAAAATTTGAAGAAGACACAAACAAATAGAAAGACATCCCATGCTCATGGGTAAGAAGAATTAAAATTGTTAAAATGTCCATACTATCCAAAGCAATCTACAAATTCAATGCAATCCTATCAAAATACCAGTGACATTCTTCATGGAAACAGAATAAACAATCCTAAAATTCACATGGAACCACAAAAGACCCTGAATAGCCAAAGCAATACTGAGCAAAAATAATAAAGCTGGAGACATCATACTACCTGACTTCAAAATACATTACAAAGCTATATTAACTAAAATAGCATGGTATTGGTATAAAAACAGACACATAGACCAACAAGACAGCATAGAGAACCCAGAAATAAATTCACATATTTACAGCCAACTGATTTTCAACAAAGGTACAAAGAACATACATTGGGCAAAGGATACCCTTTTCAATAAATGGTTCTGGGAAAACTCGATATCCATATGTAGAAAAATTAAATTAGACCCCTATCTCTCACCATAGACAAAAATCAATTCAAAATGGATTAGAGACTTAAACATAAGACCCAAAACTATAAAACTACTAGAAGAAAACATAGGGAAAACTCTTCAGGACATTGGTCTAGGCAAAGATTTTATGACTACGACTCCCAAAGCACAGACTACAAAAACAGAAATAGACAAATGAGACTATATTAAACTACAAAGCTTATGATTGCCAAAGAAACAATCAACAGAGTGAAGAGATAACCTCTTCAATGGAAGAAAATATTTGTGAACTATTCGTCCATCAAGGGACTAATATCCAGAATATACAGGAACTTGAATATCTCAACAGCAAAAAAAAACCAAAAAACAATTAATCCCATTAAAAAGTGGGCAAAGGATCTGAATAGACATTTCTCAAAAGAAGACATACAAATGGCCAAGAAATATATTAAAAAATGGTCAGCATCACTAATCATCATGGAAATGCAAGTCAAAATCAAAATGAGATATCACTGGATTAGATATTATAGTTAGAATGGCTATCATCAAAAAGAAAAAAATAACAAATGTTGGTAAGAATGTGTAGAAAAGGGAACTCATACGTTGTTGGTGGGAATGTAAATCAGTACAGCCATTATTATGGAAAACAGTATGGATGTTTCTCAGAAAATTAAAAAACAAACTGGTATACAATCCAGCAATACCACTACTGGGTATTTATCCAAAGGAAAGGAAATCAGTATACCAAAGGGATACCTACACCCTCATGTTTATTGCAGCACTGTTCACAATAGCCAAGATATGAAATCAACTTAATTGTTCATCAATGAATGAATGAAGAAAATGTGGTACATATACACAGTGGAATACTATTTGGCCATAAAAAAGAATAAATTCATGTCATTTGCAGCAACATGGATAGAACTGAAGATCATTATGTTAAGTGAAATAAGCCAGGCACAGAAAGACAAATATCACATGTTCTCACTCATATGTGACAACTAAAAAAGTTGATGTCATGGAGGTAGAGAATAGAATGATGGCTACCAGAGGCTGGAAAGGTGGAGGAATGAAGAGAGGTTGTTTAATAGATACAAACATACAGTTAGATAAAAGGAATAAGTTCCAGTGTTCAATAGCACAGTAGGGTAACTATAGTTAATAATAATTTATTATATATTTCTAAATAGCTAGAAGAGAAGATTTGAAATATTCCCAGTGCAAAGAAATAATAATTTTTTGGAGTGATAGATATCCTAACTACCCTGATTTGATCATTACACATTGCATGCATGTATCAAAATATCACATGTATCCCATAAATATGTACAATTATTATGTATCCATTTGAAAAATTAAATAAATACAGGGATAGAGCAAGATATACCATGCTAATACTAATAAAAAAAAGCTGGAGTAACCATATTAATTTCAGACAAAGGAGACTTCAGAGCAAGGAAAACCATCAGGGATAAAGAGGGGCAATATAGAATGATAAAGAGGTCAATTCTCCAAGAAGATTTCATCCTTAATGTGTATGCACCTAACAGCAGAGTGTCAGCATACATAAAAACTGATAGAATTTCCTGAAGAAATAAGATGAATACTTTATTACAATTGGAGACTTCAACAACCCTCTTTCAAAAATGGACAGATCCAGCACACAGAAAATCAGTAAGGACATAGTTGAACTCAACAGCACTCAATCAATTGTATATAAGTGACGTCTATAGAATACTTCATCCAACAATTGAAGGAAAAAATTTTTTTGTTGTTTGAATGATAAAAGCAACACAGGTTAATTGAAATAATTCAAATAATACAAAAGTTTCTGAAATAAAATTAACATATTCTTCCACTCCCCCTCCAAAGCTAGCCCCATAATATGACCACTGTTAAAAATTTAGAGTGAATCTTTCCACACTTTCTCCTTCACACATACAAACACATAAACATAGTATGAGTTTATTTTCTTTCACAAAAATGTGGTCACTATAGCCTTCTCTTTTACTTAGCAATATAGCATGGATAGCCTTCCAAGTCAATATATCTTATTCCTTTTAATGACTGGATAGTAGTAGATATGCCATGATTTTTATAACTATTTCCCTATCAGTGGACATTTAGGTTATTGCTATTATAAACAATATTGTGGTAAACACTCTCATACACATACCTATACATACTAGTACTTTTATTTCTAATAGTCATATTCCCATCGTGAGATTTCCAGGTCAAGGGGTATGTAAATTTCTTGTTTTAATAAATATAATTGGAGTACTCCCTATTAAATATTGCAGATTATATACATATTTATCTATTATCTCTTCTAAAACTGCTGTAAAATGAGAGGAAATGAATTTTTAAGGGGTAGAAACCCAAAAGACAAAGAGAATAAGAATGAAGGCAGCAACAGACAAAAGATGCCAACACAATTTTGGAAGATGAGAAGCAGATGGAGGTCTGCTGAAAGAGCTGAAGAGCAAGTGCCTGCAGAGGGGAATGAGAAATGAGAAGCAAGACAATTCATGCTGCAGAATGCCTGGGAAGCTCAGGAATTAGAGATACTATCACTAGTCTATCACTAATCACTAAGGACTACTGTCTAAAAGAAGGCAAGGATGTGGCAAGAAGCTGAAAACAGAGGATTTGGCTGAATGTGTGTGTGTTGTGCAGTTAGACCACTCCGAGGTCCCTTACTTCATCCTGCTCAGCCAGGAAAATACCCTTTCTCTACTCTGGCAGGAGACTGGAAGTTCATTCAGAGAAAATTGATCCACAAAAGTCCCAGACTCAGATACCCCAGGTAGAGTGAAAGATAACAAAAGGGTGTCATATTAAAAATAGGGACATTAAATGAAAATCTACAATAACATCCCTATCCCTACCCACCCCAAATAGCTTGATTCCAAGAACACTGGCAGCCAGGTATATATTTCCAGGCAGTAAATTGAAGGATTCATCTCTGAAGAAATCAATCTGCTCTCAGAGAAAATACCTACAGATACTGTCATTATGGGGTCCTCAGTAAACTAGTTAGGTTCTCTCTCACTGGTCATCTTACAGTGAAGCTCCTCAGCTGGTAAACCCTGCCCCATAGGAAAGCCTCCTATATGAAAGGTAAAAAACAAAACAAACAAATCAGATGAAACAGTGAAATAGAGCAAGAGAAATTATTTTTAATTATCCTCAGAGATCTAAGATATTATAACCATGAAATAAAAACAGGATGCTATAAAAAATAAACATTTAGAAAACTAAAGAGAAGTTATAAAGATATCCTCTATTTTCTTATAACATCTACAATTTACTCTTTTACATTTATATACTGAATTCTATGCATCTTATATGGTACAAGGTGAGGATCTAAATGTAATTTCTTACAAATTAACAGATAACTGTTCAATATCATTTATTAAATAATCCACATATAGAGACCTTTGTTCACATCATTGATAGTTACCTTAGGATTAAATTTATAAGTGGGACTACTGGGTTAAAGTGCAAAAACAACTTTAAAGCTTTAAAAATCATCAAATTACCCTCCAAAAGTGTTGTACCAATTTTCATTCCCACAAGCAGTGTATGATAGTGTATTTCCTACACCCTCACTACTGCTGAGTACTATTATCTTCTCCAATTTTATGAACCAACAGTGGTATTCTTTTGTTTATTATTTTTGCGTAATTACTTTTGGTTGTGGCAAAGTGTGGGACTAAATTTACTTATAGGAGAAATTCCAATGATCTGATCTTTTTAGCAGTTCCTTGTGACTTCTTTCTTAGCTTTGCACTTTCTTTTTCTTGTCCTAACCTTGCCCTTATTCACACATATCCCTGCATGTTGCTTTCTATAAATGAGACCTAGGGTTCTGGGTCTAGTAGACAAGTAGGCAGCTGTGTGATATAAGATCTTGTCAATTAAAAAATCTTCACATCATTTCTGAAGTGAAGTTTACCAATGTATTAAAATTTGAAATACACTTACCCTTTGGCTCAGTAATTCCCACTGAAAGAATGTAACCCTAAGGGAAAGATAATTAGAGAACCATGTAAAATTGTAAGTATAAAACTATGCATCAGGCTGACGAGAGAGACAATATAGCCACCAGCCGGAGCCATCTCCAGGGAACAGGACCTTC
>VBSM01000568.1:1961882-1980034 GCA_008086735.1 Cheirogaleus medius
TACCATGGAGTACTATTCAGCTTTAAGAAACAATGGTGATATAGCACCTTTTGTTGCTATTTAATGTCACTGTTTGTTTTGACTTGTTATTCTAACCTATCCATGAACTTTTTTTTACATCTGGATTCTGCAATCCAACATATTAGCTCTTTCTCCCAGATTTCTGTCATTTGCAATTTGATCAGCTGTCTATGTCTTCATCCATATCACTGATCAAAATGTTGACTAGAAAAGGATCCAGTTCAATATGGCACTGGATATCTTTTTTAGCCTGACCTAAAACATGTTTGGGTTCAAATTATGAATCTTATACTGTTTTATCATTGAGCCCATATTTCTGCTGTCCACAAAGATATCACAGAGAAAATTTACTAAAATCAGCATACACCATGACTAATGCATTCTCTTTGTCTATATGTCTAGCAATCACATTGAGGGAAGAAACTGGCTTCTTTTAATAGGCCAACTCCTAGCAATCGCTTTGTTTTCTAGATGCTCACAAGCCACCAGCTTACTAATCATTTCTAAAATGTTGCTGAGCATTGGCACCTAGTTTTTTAGTCTGTACTTTCTAGAATCTGACTCCAGTCTTTGGGACCTCTCCTTAAAGAACATTTACAGGAGTGCTACAAATAGTACCTGCAAATTCTTTTTAACTCCACAGTATGGAATGCAGATATTGTTATTAATATGAATGTAAGGAGAGGCTGTCAGTGGTTTTGAATGGGGAAGGAGGTGACACAATCTGATCTGCACAATGCCCAGAACTAGAATAGATTGTCAAGCCCAAGGAAGACTCCAGAGCTGAGTGAGACTACACAAGGTCCATTGTTTCTTTGTTTTATTTTATTTTTAATTAACATATAATAACTGTACATATGGCCAGGCATGGTGGCTCATGCCTATAATCCCAGCACTTTGGGAAGCCAAGGTGGGATGATGGTTTGAGGCCAGGAGTTCAAGACCAGCCTGGGCAACATAGAAAGACTTCATTTCTACAAAAAATAAGAAAAATTAGCTAGGCATGGTCGTGTGTGCCTGTCATCCTAACTACTTGGGAGGCTGAGGTGGGAGAATTGCTTGGGCCCAGGAGTTCGAGGCTGCAGTGAGCTATGGTCATGGCATTGCACTCCAGCCTGGGTGACAGAGCAAGACCTTGTCTCGAAAGAAAAAAAATAATTTTACACACTGATCAGATGCAGTGTGAGTTTTGACATATGTATACACTATGTAATGATCAAATTCAGGTAATTGGCATATCCATCATCTCAAACATTTATCATTTTTTTGTAGTAAGAACATTCAAAATCCTCTCTTCTAGCTCGTTTGAGATACACAATACATTATTGTTGACTACTATAAGGTCCTTTTGAAGTTTCCTTAACGTCTCTAACTTCCCCAAGTGATCAAGCCCTGCTCATCATGCAAGACCACATCACCCACCTCTGCTTTTACTCACTCTTTTCTCCTCTACTTGGAATATCCTTTCCCTACTTCCACTACTTTCTCCCTGTGTACAAATACTGTACATCCTTTAAGTTCCAATTCTAATGCCATCTTTACCAGTAAGTCATCTGGGTTTTCCCAGCATCCGAATTATCATATCCTGTCTCTGTGCCTTCCTCAGCCACTGAGCCCTTTCTACCTTAGATTATGCTCTTTGGAGTAGGACCAGGAGAAAGCGTATAGAAACAGTAAATACTATCCTGAAAGCAGATGCTTATTCCTAACACCTCACTACCTGAGAGTCCAGGTACCTCAGAAGAGATTGAGTCCCTAGGAAGGCTGGTCAGAGACAAAGCCAGACAACTCCAAGAGTGTTCCTTGTTATTTATACCCTAGTTTCCATTATCAAGATACTTTCAACAGTGAGCCTCTCTTCTCATTGTTTAACCCCATTATTACTGGTCTGTTCACTAGCAAGGCCTTGACCACACCTTTTACCTCCCATACTAAACCCACTAGAATACCTGGAACAAAGATGACGCTATGACCACTACAACAAAATTCTTATTCTTGGTGGCCCTACTTGATGATAGAGGCCCCAAACATCAGCTGCAATGCCTTTCTGTATCTTAAGAGGTCTTCTTGTTGAAATAAGAGCTAAAATATCTGGTCAGAGAATACCTTTCAGTTCTGGCTCAAATGAAACTGCGCAGCTCCCTCCAAAAGCATGGACCTTCTAAAGAATAATTTATTATGCTTTCTTCAATTCTAATGGAAAATTCCAGTGTACCAGAAAAAAATCTCTGAAACCCTACTATATCAGTTCGTGTTGTGTTCAGCTACATGTAACAGAAACCCAAGTCCAGGGACTTAAACAAGAGAAGAGCTTCTTTTCTCATGAAACCAGAAGTCTGATGGTATGCATTCCAGGGCAGACACAGCAGCTATACAATATTTCTTGTTGCAAGATGGCTGCTACAACTCTAGACATCACATATGCATTCCAGGAAGGAAAAAGAAAAGACTAAATGGGGCAAGCCAGCCAGATTTGTCCCTTTTTGTCCAGAAAACAATTATTTTCCCTAAAGCCCCACCCAGTAGACTTCCATGTACATCTCATTGGCCATAACTGCATCACATGATTACCCTTATCTGCAAAAGCACTCAATAAATCAAGTGAGCATATCACAGCCCCATATAAAGTCAGGGGTTTTTTAGTACAGAAGAAATTAAGGAAAGGATATTAGATAGGCAATGAACAGTGTTTATCCCTTATACAGAGATCCAAAGGGATCCAAAAGTAATTTGAGTACATGGCTTATGTCCCTTTTTAGGCTGTACCTTCCCTAAAGCCAGAGAGTTGGAATGACTTGTTCAAGATCACACTTCTAGCAAGTGGTCTAGGTAGAATTTGAATTGGACAGTCAGATGCTGAAGGCTGCATTCTTCCACTACATCAACATACCTGAAATAATGTTAACACTTAATAAATCAACCACAATGATCACACCAAACTCCCTTTCTGCCACTGTCAGCTACTTCAAATGATCATATGCCTTCAAATCTGGGCCATTCTGCACATGGCCTGGTATGGCCATATATACACTGCTCTCCTGCCCACCTTTATGCCTCACGAAGGATTTCTTTCCAGAGCAGAAGAGGTTTTTGCAGCTTAATACGGGCTGCTCCAGGCTCTAGACAATCCTTGTTGCTATGGAAAAAGACATTGTTCCAAGAACAATAGGCAAAAGCCACTGTTTGAAGCAAAGAAAATAGATGAGTTTTTATAGAAGTATGACCAAGGCTGACTATGATGTCTCCTGGGGCTGGGGTCTCAGTCACATCAACCCAGTGCTAAGTAAGGGGGGAAGGAGGGAGTACAAGACTGGCAGTCAGGAGACTAATGTCCTAGCCCAAGTTTTGTCATTGATGTGTTCCGTGACCTTAGACAAGTCACTGCCCAGTTCTCAGTCTCAGTTTTTAACATCTATAGAGCAAGAGGTTTGGATAAATAAGATCGTTTTGAGAGCCGAGCTGATGAATGTAAATGCATGACCTAGAATTAATAGGGTGCCACAGGTCAGGGTCAAATTCATGGGCAGATACATGCAAGCATGTGTGCATGCACATGTGGATGCACACACACACACACACACACACACACACACAGAGTTTTGAACAAGCCCTATCACTTGTGTAAGCACCAGACATTTACAGAACACATATTCATAAGGGCCAAATTTAGTGCTTTCTCTCTGCTTGCCAAGGCTAAGCCATGTGATCATTTTTCTTGTAATCTACATCCACTCACAAGAAGAATGTTGTTTTTCATGATGTCACCCAAATTATATTTGTTAAAGTGAGTGAGACTGGAAGCTGGGCCCAAGGAGCCTGCTTAATTGCATTATTTCAGTATATTAAGTTATCTTGGGTGCTCAAGTCTGACTGTGATGAGAAGAAAATCTGCCAGTGTTTGGGTTTTATCCACCAGCACTGAGGGTGGTCTTATAGTTTGCTGCGCAATGAGGTAGATTTTTTTTTTTACATATCCACATTCTTCCTATTAAGCTTTCAAGTCTATTTTTCCGGGGACCTCACTCCAAGCAAAGGCTCTATCTAGGACATACCTGGGCCTAGGTCTTCCTGGGTTGATATAATGAATCCAGGGGAGGGTCCCCAGCTCCTCCAGGTTCCCCATTTCCTCTAGCAACCCCCTCATTTTGCTTCTCACCCTTTAAAAGACAAGTGAAAAATACAAATACATTAGTGTCATTCATGGGCCATTTATGGAACTTAATTTCCCACTGTGTAGCTGGTTTCATGCCCCTTACACATGTAGAGGAGCAGCATGTGCAGCAGTGAAGGCAATCAGTAGGACTTAGGAAGCCTGGCCTTTGATCCAAATTCTGCCCTCATTTATGTGGCCTCAAGTAAGCCCTTTCTACTCTGCAGGCTTTTTAAACTCATCTGTAAAGTCACAGGGTTGAACTAGTAATCTCTAAGGACCCTTTTGGTCTTAATAATCATGGTTTTCCCACACAAACACATGCATGTTAGAATGCACTCTCCCAGTACCTGGGGCTGTTAAGATGATACTTAACATCATCTTCAGTACTTGAGGGTCACACAACTCCAGGGAATACCATCCACATTGTGGGGAACACCACTCACCTTAGGCCCTGCAATCATCTGGCACCATGTTTAAGAGAACCTGACAAAGGTTTATTGACATGATGCCAAAAAGCATAGGTTGAAAGCCTATTTCCCCACTAACCCTTGGTACAGGTGCAACCTACTTCAAAACCTCAATTTCTCTTTTCACTGAGAAAGCATAGATCATTAGATGTCTCTCTGAGCCTCATTCCCCAAAACTTAAGGGTCCCTGAGGAATGGCATCTCTGTCCAAAGGAAGGAGGGCTTGTATTATATAAAAGAAAGAAAAAAGCTCAATTTGGTTGAAGATAGAGCATCTGAAGGGAGCATCTCAACCTGAATAACATCGGCAGGCCTTTTTTGCTGACTAGCATCTTAAACAGCAGAAAAGTCCAAGTACCTAAAGAAGAAGAAAGTCACAGAAAGGTAAGATTAGGATGCTTTAAGCTAAGTGGACAATTTCACAAATTTCTTTGGGCCAAACCAAGAAATATACCACCTTTACCCAGCCAGGTCGTGTACCAGAGGGTCACAAGGTATTTCTCCAAGAGTGTCCTTGGCATCAAGGGAGAGGAGGATATACTCCTCCCAGGGGAATAAGCTGAAGGTTCTCTAGAAATACCAATATGGTTATAGTAGACCGGGCCCTGTGTGTATGTCTACATCTGTTCACAAGAGGTCCCAGAGAAATAGAACTCCACTACATCCTCTGTGCACATGGACTCTGGTCCTGCTGACCCAACCAACGGGCCTCTCCACCTATCTTTCATAGTCTTTGACATTTTCCCTCACTGGAATCAATTTCCCAGTATGTAAACGAGGAAACTGAAATGCAATCATAGATTTCAAACTGTTTTGTGGATCCCTGAAGTTCAGGTTCAAGGGTATGACTTGAGCACATGACTCAAGGGCTACCTCAAGGATGAGAAAGGCAAGGAGAGGCCAAGTGGGCAGAGATGCAGACCCCCAACATACACTCCAACAGAGGAGTTCAGCTTGTATCTGTTTTACATATCAGGCTTCCATGAAAGATTCCATTTGAAAAAAAATTATTCTGGTGCTAAAAATAGTTGGAAAGTCACTGGCTTGCATGTTTGCTAAGTGCCCTACAAGCACTAGTGTTCTATGTGTCTATGAGGAAAGAGTCAGAAATTGAAAAGAACTATTTTTTTCTTGGAAGACTGGTACTCTGCTGGGAAGGAAAGGCACTGAAAACCTCAAGAAGCAGCAAACAATCATCTTCCACTGGGCTATGTAGATAGATCTGTGGTTGAGCTTTGCCTCCTGGTTGAAACACGAGGCGAAAAAAAAAAATCTTCCATGCTTTAATTACTTTCCTGTAGGTGAGATTCTGACTAGAAGAAAACTGATTTCATTGAAAAGGACCCTGGAGGCATGGATGGAAGGGCCCCCTAGGTTTCAAGTGGAGCTCTGTTCAAGAAACCTAAATGGTAATGAGTGTCACTGTCATCTGAACTTTTCAGAGCAATTAGTTAATGTGTCTACATTTATCTAGTTTATGATTTTAAGGAAATTTTAGATATTTAAGAGGGAGAAATTGTACATTTTAGCACCATCTGCTGGTGTTAAATTAGCTCTGGAAACCAAACACCAACTACTTACCTTATTTGTAATCTGGGCATCTTCTGGCACTAATTATAAAGATGACTTACCTGCTTCAGTTATATGTCACTTGGATGATTCACGTGTAAAGAAGAGAGTTGTCATCAAAGGAGGAGTCCACAGGAACCCAAAACAACTGACCTCCCCAAAAGATTGGCAGACAATTGTGACCACCTGACTAGTAGAATTTGAGGAGCCCCAAAAAGGTACTTCATGTTCCCAATTTCCCCACTGCTAGCCAGTCTTTCTATTTTAAATTTCATTGTCACAACTGTGTTATTTTAGATCTTAAAGGCTCTTTGGTCTCCCAAAGCTCCATGTGAGAACACAACTCATTCTAGAAAGAGACACATCTTAATCTGTTAGCAGTTTATACTTGATGAGGAATTTGTTGGACATTCATTGGTAGTCACCTTCAAAAGGGCTATAACTAAGATTTTCTCTGGACATTCCCAGTTTATACCCATTGTCCTGGTATGATGATTATTTTTTTAAAGAGAAGGAAAGAGAAGTTTATTAATTTACCAGCAAATGCAAAGATTGGTAGATTCCCATCTTAAAGTACCAATGTCCTCCTTCTGAGCAGAAGTACAGAGCTTTTAAAGGTTCTGATTCATTCCATCTTCAGCTAAGACAATCTCATGACCTCTGCTTGGAAAATTCCCTTGAGTCATCGCCTGTAGCACAAAGAACAAAGGACACTCCCCTGATCCTCCCGACCACTGGCCTGAGGCAGAGATATAGGGTTTCGTTCTCAAAAAGGGTAAGGGGGGTTTGAATAGACAGAAAACATTTTTGCCCTTTTTCAGGCCATTTTCTCTGTTACATATCCTCCATTGTCAATTTTACCCTTCCATATCTATGGGAGGAAGGGTGACATAGCCATCAAGCTACTTCCTGTTGAATTGTGGCAATGTTTTATATGGAAGGTACAGAGTATCAGGTGGAAAAAGGCATAAGCAATAACTACAACCATGAGGATTGACAACGAGAAATGGATTGTCACCTTGCACACAATGTCCAATACAGGGCTGGGTTAGAAAAGAAACATGGGGCCTCTGAGTGCAGAGCTATTAGTTGTACCCTGTAGGTGATCTAAGAGACTGGCTTCTGCAAATTCAGAATTTATGTACATAAATATTTGCACCAAATGAGGTTTAGGATAACACACCCAGCAGCAAGACATATCGAAAGAAGAGGTGATAGCATGGGGAAATCCTCACTAAGGAGTTGCCTCTCTATCCTTTAGGTAGAACAAATAACCAAAAAAAAGATTAGCAAAAATATCAACATTTTCATTTTTTTTTCTTTTTCTCAAATAGATACTTTAGATTGCCTAAAGGCTGGCCCCTCCACTGGAGGATATACCTCTTTACTTTGGTATGATGGACCCAAGGTTTCACTTCTGACAATTTTAACAAGGTGTGAGTTGTTAGAGGCACCTCATAGGGTTCCTTCCACTTCTCTGCTTCCAACTGGGGCAGGGACCTGAAAGAGGCAAACTCATGCATAGTGGTTAGCACCTGATCCACTCATTTGACATACGGTTTTACTCTATTCTCTTTTACTTATGGTTATATTACCATATTTACCTCGGGGTGTTAGGAAGGGTCTCTCATAAACTATTTTTTAGGGACTTAATTTAAGCCTATTTCTAAAGGGCTACCCTTATCCTGAGGGCAAGTGGCAATTCTCTATCTCACTTTAGGTGGGTTTTCTATATCAATTCCAGGATGTATGTAATTTCTATTCTAGGTATAGGGCTTTGCTTATTTGCTGGGTTACCTCTACGACAAAGGAAGATCCATTATCACTCCATATGGGGAAAGGAGCCTATGTGCATTTTGATGACCTGTGGGATCATTGAGTCCACAGTGTCCAGCTTTCTTGGAGAAATGGTCACCAGGTTCCCACTGGGGGTCCACTCAAAAAAGCTTATGGGTGACCACAAGACATTGTACAGTAGATGCAGGTATAGATGGAGGGAAACACAGATTCCCCTGGTGGGCACTGTCATGGAGTGATATCTTGAGCTGTTGAGCTGTCTCTGTCACTCTCTTGTCCACGGCCTCCATCACCAGCATATTATTTTCCATTTGTTTAGCCTCTTTCCCTGGACTGTTGATGCCCATCATCCTGTTGTCCTCTGAGGTCTGTTCCTGTGCATGTGCAGGAACTCAGAGAAGGCCTTACCAGCTCCTGGTAGGAGCCCATCTCGAAGTGAGTTTCTCCAGAAGTATTATGGTAACCTCAGATGCTCTTTTCTTTCCTTTGGTTAGGGTAAGCCTCTACCCAGCCTAAAAAAGTATCTACCAATACAAGCTTAGGCATCTGAGTGAAGCTGCCAATCATCAAAAGGGAGGACCCTCACATGTTGGGCTCCCTGTGTAGTGGGTCACTTTTCTGTCCTCAGACCGCCCCAAGCACATAAACAGTTAGTTGCAAAGGGGGTCCTCTCAAATGAGCTCCCACCAAATCCATCAAGTCACCACGCTGTCAATGTGTGTATTAACCTGCTGTTTGCAAATCTGTCCAATTGCAGGTTCCACGAGTCCCCTGCTAAGCTCCCATCAAACAGAGCAGGAGAGCCCTTTTAAAGCCCCTAACAGTCCAGCAACATTGCAAGGACACCCCAGTCCCAGGATCTTGCCACTCAAATACAACTATCATTCATAGTCATTTGTATAATACCATTAGTGGCACGTAGATCCCACACGTATCCATACTCATTGCTATGGAGAATTTAAATGCTCTCTGAACATCCTGGGGTCCCATCAGCCTATACGGCCTTTTTCACTTTTAGTAGCTTTCTTCTTGCCAATGCTGTGACGATGTGCAGGTCTGTTGAGGCCTGAATTTTAAAGCGAACTGCTCCGCAATGGTGGCAGTCTCCTGAATGCTTCGCCAGGCCCTGGTACTCATCCAGCGGGAGCTTAGTGGTGCCCTCAGAAGTGAGTTTCTGTCACTTTTGGAAAAGCTCCTGTTGCTCCTGCTGCTTGCCTAGGTCTGTCCCCTGGGCCCGCTGTGGGGAGTTTACAGTCACCACCTGCCAATGGCTACCTCACCACTCCTCCAGACCGTTTCTGTCCCTGCGGCTTGGCACCAATCGAATCCCCATTATCAATTTGCATCTGGGGCTTTGGTGGGGAGGCATGAAGCCCTGGGCCCCCTCATTTGTAAAAGTCCACTAATCAGATCCCACTGTCAATTTGCACCCAGGGCTTCTATGGGGCTATTTGGGTTAGAGCTACTAGTAAGGCAAGGAGCCTTCATCATCTGGTAGGATTATTAATAGCACCCAATTTACTCTTAAACATGTCCCAGTTTGGAAGATAAATTATATGGTCACCTTAGCCATGACATTTGCCATCACATTATACATTTGAGTTTACCAAGCACAGCACTCCCAAAGCTGATTAGTTCTTTCTAGGTATTATGTCTACAATTCAAAAGGCTCCCACCAAGTGGACAGCATTGTGTGAGTGTGGCTTTATGAGCAAACTTTTAGGCAAGTGAGGATTGGTGACTATAACTTAAAACACAGATAACACTTGTGATGTGATATTTGTTAAACTGAAATTCTAAAAACTAGCTAATCATGCATTGCTAACAGTTTTACAAGTTTAAAGGCTAGAATGAAGAGGTTTTTTTTTAAACCACATACATATCAACTTGATTAAATCTCAGCACATATAACACATTTATTTGTTTATATGAATGACTCTCTCTGCTAGACTTTGGTCCCTCCTTAGCAACTAAGACCTTTCAAGGTAAAAGCAGTAGGGTAACATTTTAAAATGCCACTCAATAGGCTTTCCCCCCTCAGTCATTTGTGTTGTGGGCCCAGACTGGGGTTTCTCAACCTCGGCACTCTTGACATTGTGAGGGGCTGTCCCGTGTAGGATGTTGAGCAGCATTCATGGCCTCTACCCATGAGATGCCAGTAACACTACCCCCCAGTTGTGACAATACAAATGTCTCCAGATAGTGTCAAATATTCCTTGGATGACAAAATCAACCCCAATTGAGTAGTTAGAACTAAAAGAGGAGACAAGGCAGGTGGGCCTGAGGGAAGCCTTGTAGGGGCTTATGCACTCTTGTAGGATGTAGAGAAAGCAGAAGAGGGTTCCTAAGCCTCACAGAGAGAGATGAGGAGCATAAAAATACTAAGAGGAGGATTAATGAGCCAAAGTACAGGGACGTCCTGACTAGAGGAGGGCCTGAAATATTATAGTCCTCAGCAGGGAGTGAACACACAATGTGCAAAAGATCAGGTGGTCTGACATAATGACAATTATACTAATTGCTAAAAAATATCACCACATGGGTGTTAGGACTCAGAGCAAAGTTGAGCTCTATACTGTAAAGGAAAGAAAGTTACATTTTTGCACCATCTGTTTTGTGACTATTCAATTCCTATTTCTCCACAGTCTTTTGTTTGTTTGCTTTTTATAGAGACAAAGTTTCATTCTGTCACTCAGGCTGGAGTGTAGTGGCACAATCATAGCTCACTGCAGCCTCGAACTCCTGGCCTCAAACCATCCTCCCATCTTGGTCTCCTGGAGTGCTGGGATTACAGGCATGAGCCACCACACCCAGCCATATTGCTCCATATTCTTAGAATTGTCTAGAAAGTGATGAGTAGCCTTCTTACCATGTGCTCACTTAGATTTCAGAACCTCAAAAGTACTTGTCCTGAATTTCATTGTACAGAGGAAAAACTGCTTTTGGCTCATGTGAGTCTCCTCTCCTTTGGCCATTTCAGTTGAATAAAGAAACATGTCCACTATATCATAATTCTATACGTTTACTTAGGCTGGATACTCCAGAATGTCTACAGACAAAGCCCCATAGCTTTGCTTTCTTGTCAGGAGATTTTCTATCCACCTGTTTCCTCTCTACCTAATTTCCCTGCTCTTTGGAGCTCATGGCTGTGTAAGTTAATTTGCCTTGAATTGCTCAAAATTGTCTCTTGCAGATCCTGCTAGAGTTTTGTGGGTTTTTTTCACTTTTTCTATTGATACTTATTAGATGTGTATTTTCAGGGTACGTGTGACAATCTGATACATTCACGTAATCAAATCAGGGTAATTAGGGGTAAATATTGGGGTAATCACCCCAAATATTTATATTTTCTTTATACCTAGCAGTTTTTAACCAGCTTTAGAACCTGACTGCTGCCACAAACTTCTTACAGAGCCATGCTTTTCTGCCCCAGAACATTTCGTTTTATACAATGGACAACAAATACATGCTTGAATACACACACAACTTTGCTGGCCATATAGGAACCTTAACAGCCCTTAAGGAGCTTAGACTTGACCTCAACAACCTTTCCACCTGCCAGGCGAAATAAATTCCCGCAGTGCTATTATTAGCCGGAGGCTCTGGGGGGAACCAGTTATGCTGGAATCAGGGAAGGAGAAGAGAAGAGCAAGGAGGCATTTAATTATAGGGAAAACTCAAGCTCTGCAAGTTGAGGGTGCCTCAGTACATCCCTTACTGGTCTCTTCACAGTTACCTGAATTCACTTAGCCACATCAGCCTCTTTAGCTTTGCTTAAGTTGTACCCCCTGCCTGGAATGGCTTCCTCCTCCTTTCTACCTAGTAAATCCTTCAAGGCCCCGCTCAAGCTTTAGTTCTTCTAGGAAGCCTGCCCTGCCTCCTTTATCCTCCCAGATCTCTCCCTTCCCTGCACTTCTACAACACTTACTGTCATTTGGCACTTAGCATAGATTGTCCCTTACAACATATCTAGTACTTTTGTCTTTGTTAGTTATTTAATTTTACCTGGAAGCTCCTTAAGAGAAAGGATGGATGTGTGGCGATTTCCATATTCTCCATAGCAGGCCCACAGCACACCATCTATAATAAGGACATATTCACTGACCACTCGAATGAGGGCCTTGGCATAGGAGCAGAATGTCAAGTGACCACGATCCCTTAGAAAAGCTCTGTTTTTGTATCCCTAACATAGGATTTTGTTCATGTTAGAGTTTTAATAAAGACAGTGTAATTTCTAAAAGTTTTCTCTATGAAAGGCCTGGCCTGAAAGGAAGCTGCCTTCAGGCTCTGAGACTTTGTCCCTTTACATAATAACAGCAAATACTGATGGAGAATATGTGCTAGCACTATTATAAGTGCTTTATGTGAATTATATCATTTTAATCTTCTCAGCTTTATGAGGTAGGTTCTTATGGTAATTTTACAGAAGAGATAATTGAAGCACAATCAAGTTAAGTAATTTGTCCAAGGTCACACATTTAGAAATTAGGGGAGCTGCAATAGGAACCCATGAAATCTGACTCCAGGATGTTCTTGTAACCACTATGCTGTACTCCTGCCCTTAGTTGGAAGTAGAAAGGCAATATCTACAAATAATTATGATCAGACCTTTAAATGACGGTATGTAAAAGACAAAGTTTAAAAAAAAAGGTTGACACAATCTTATCATAGACACAAAGTCAGTACCATATAGGTGAGTACACACATGATGCTGCCACCTCTGGGCAAACCATTTTCATATTAAGGGAAGTTAAAACTATCACCAGCTGCCTGGGAGAAAGGTTTTCAACAAAGAAAGTTACTTCAAAGTGAGGAGGGGATGTTTCCCCTTAAATGACTTAAATCAAGTGACCAATGAGCTACAAAACAAATTAACAGGAAGATGTTTTCAGAGTTCAAAAAAAATGAAATGTCTTTAAGAACATTTTCTGGTTTCAAAAGAATATAATTTTTTGGTCCCTTTGATGTATTTTAATTACTCTTCTCTATACTTGGTCAGGTCCTGTCAGCACATGTACAGACAAGCCGGTTTTAGCCAATGGTCCATAACACGTAACTCAAATTTAGATAACTCTCATCATGATTTATAGCTATGTAATAAACCAACTCATTTCTTAGTGGCAGAAAATAATCCTCTTATAATGCTCACAAATGTTGGGGATGAGGAGTTTGGGCTGGAGTCTCCTGGGTCACTGATGTGACCATCAGTGGGGCTAGATGGTCTAAGAGGGCCTCATTCATACGTGCGGCAGTCAGTACTTTCCATCAACTGGGCCTCTCTCTTAGTATGGTCTCTCATCCTCAAGGTGGCCAGACATCTTTTTCATGTATGGCAGAAGAGTTCCCAGGAGCAGTAGAGAACAACCCCAGTGCACAAGGGTTTTTCAAGCTTCTGTTTGTATCACATTTGCTAATGTTCCAACGGCCAAAGCAAGTCACTTTGCCAAGTGTAAAGTGGGAGGGAACCATAAAAGCGCACAGATACTAGGAGGCATGATTCATTAGGGACAATTACTTTAACAATCTACCACAGCTGTTATTCAGAATTTAGCCAGACACATCCAGCAGCTGGTACAACTGTCTGCTTATTTTCACATCCTGTGTTCGGTTCCTCATGAAAACCGTTCAAATGTCTTCCAGAAACAATGTTTGGAGTAAATCCCAAGAGGGAAAGGCCCTGAGCCTATCATCAGGTCTATCTTTGGCCTGCTTGTGCCACCAAATGCTGACAAAAGGAAAAGGGAAACTTAAATGCATCTTGCTAAGTGAAAGAAGCCAATCTGAGAAGGCTACATACTATATAGTTCCAACTATACAACATTCTGAAAAGGAAAAACTACAGAGACAGTAAAAAAGATCAGGGGCGGTGGAGTCGGTGATCCCTGCGCATTGGCCACCTCGGTGTTATAGCGACAGCAGGACCCGCCACATCCTGCTGAAGGCGAAGCTGGCAGTGAAGCAGGACTCACAGCACATGGGAATAGATGTGCTGCAAATGTACTGCAAACTTGGTGGCTTATAACAACACAAGTGTATTATCTTACAGTTCTGTAGGTTAAAAGTCTGACACAGGTCTCACTGGGCTAAAATCAAGGTGTCAGGACGGCTGCATTCCTTTATGAAGGCTCAGGGTGAGAATCTCTTTCCTTGGCTTTTGCAGCTTCTACAAGCCACTTGCATTCCTTGGTTTGTGGCCTCCTTCTTCCTTCTTCAAAGTCAGAAAACTTTCATCTCTCTGTGCCTTTGTTCTGTAGTTTTATGTCCCTCTGACTGATTCTTCTTCTGCCTCTACCTTCCACTTTTAAGGACCCCTGTGATTACATTATTTCCAATCAGATAGTCCAAGATAATTTCCCTAGTTTAGGTCAGTTGATTAGCAAGCTTAATTCCAACTGCAACTTTAATTCCTTTTCCATGTACCCTAACACATTCACAGGTTCTGAGGATGTTGACATCTTTGGGGGTAGGGGCACTATTATTCTACCACTAGCTTCAAGGGTGCATTTGGGAGCTTAAGAGGAAGGTATTGCCACTGATGATGATGAAGAAGATGAGACGAATCCATTTGGAAGGGAAGATAACAAGGTTTTGCCAAGTAGACTGTCCCAGAGCTGTTGGTCTTGAGGGTCTGGATCTCAGGAGCCCCATCATGATTAGGTACATGAGTTTAGGGAGCTTCGCACCTGGAGCTGAAGTCTGAAAGCCCTTGAGCTACTGAACGCTTAAAGGGAGTCCTTTTAGAAAGAATAACACAAAGATGAAAAGCTAAAGAAGGAAGTGCCCTCATCATCTCTTATCTAGGCTTAACATGGGGCAAACACATTCTCTGGAGAGCTAAAAGGAACCAAGAAAGGGCCTAGAGGGGCCTGAAGATGGTGCAACAAAATTCCAAAGGGGATCATTTAGCTGGTGCCCTCAACCACATCTGTGGCCCAGATGTTCCATGTAACCAGAGCACATGCCCACACCAAAAAGCCGGCATTATATGCTCCACGAGGTCTGTGGCCAATGTAAAAGTGTGGAGGAACCCGTCCACATGGCAAACCAAGTTTGTTATTTGTGTCACTTCAAAGCCAGGGCCTCAACGAATTACTGCCCTCTGAGGTCATTTAATTATGATTAAGTGAACTAAGAACCAGTGTAAATGGCATTTTATACTCCAGTGAATTAAGGTATGAGATGTAGCCGAAGTGAATAAGATTTATGGCCCAAACTCATGCAACCTTACAGTAATTTCATGACACTTTTACTATGAGGCAAGCAATGCCAGTTCTTGAAATAATTAAAAGTACATACCAGCTCCAAAGCTGGACTTCAGGCATTTATTAGAATCCAGGAGACAGAATGAGGAGCAGTTTCTTTGTGATTAATTTACTCTAGACAGCAGCAGCTGTTTCTTTTACTTTCAGCAAACATCTCAATTAGGGTGGGAAGACTGACCCTGAGCAAGCCATGCTGGCCCCAAAAGGTCAGCCCACACTACACATCTCCAGGAGCCAGGTTCCTCCCCAATTATTATAAATCAGTCCCTCACCCAGATGAGAAATGCTTTGTAGACAAGTAGATTTTCAAATCCCTAGGCTCACTGCACCACTCTGCAAGATCTCTTTATGCCCTTGAGGAGATTACCTTAGTCTGGGTTAAAATCCATGGAAGGCAAGGAATTACTGTTCACAGATCTCAGGGTATTGATGGAGTGGGACATGGGTCAGCGAGAATGTGCCCCATTTACCCTGGGCACCTTGTTCTCCACTGCGAGCCATCCCTTGCTTTCTGGTACTTCTGCTTTTTCAGGTTGATGCACCAGTTGGCATCCTCCTGGCTTCTGATTTTGCACTCCACCTTAGGGATTCTGATCTCATCTCTGCCATTCACTGAGGTGGGTCCCATGAACAGATCCCAGAGTCAACCAGATAAGGGAAGAACTTCATTACCTTCAGCTTCCCAGATTTCCAAAGTAGGAACCTTCAAGTTTGAGGATGAATCTTTGCCATCACAATCAGTTTCATTCAAATATGGAACAGGATCTTCTCTTTGCAGTTCCTGACACTCATGACAGTGCCTGATTAAATTAGGCATAAAGAAAACAGGACTATGGAAAAAATGTTTTTAACCTATAATCACTGAATAAAATAATATATTTTCTTTATCAGGCCAGATGATTTGAAAACTTGACTATTTAAATTCATTCCAGCTAACCTCTCCATCTTCAATCTTGCCCCATTCTAACCCAGTCTCCCTCTATAAACTCAATAATTTTTCTAAACCACAAATCAGTTCAAGTCACTTTTTGCCCACAACCTTCCAGTGGATCTTCATTGCCTACTGGACAAAGTCTATACTCCGTATGACCAACAGCAGAGCTGCCGAACCAGTGAGCCCCAAATGTATTATAGGGGCACCCAGATATTGATCCCTTCATCCCTGGGGAGAGGCCTAAGGTAGCTGAGCTCCAGAATCTTTGGCCTTAGGAAGAGCAACATTTCAACTTGTGAAAAAGGCTGGGAAGAGGCCTTTCAAAAATTTGATGCCTCCCTCTTTAATCCTCTGTTTAGCTCCCAAATATCTATCTATCTATCTCTCTCTCTCTCTCTCTCTTTCTTGATACATGAATGTATAGATGCTTGCCAGTGGTTCTTGAACATTATAATGCATCATAATCACCAAGAAAACAAATTAAAATGCAGATTCACAGACCCCACCATAGAGATTAGTATATCTGGGAATCTGCATTTTTAAGAAGAAGGCTGTGTATCTCTGATACAGATGGCCTGTGGACCACACTTGGAGAATTACAGCCCACTCTAGCTACACTAAACCATACCATAGTTCTCCAGGTGCACATGCTCTCTCCTTTGTCTTTGCCCATGCTGTTCCCTGTGCCTGGGATGCCTGTCCACCATCTGTTCACCTAGCTAGTCCTATTTCTCCTCTAAGCCTATGCTCATTTCCTCTGGAAAGTTCTCCCTGACTCTCAAGGCCATGTTAGGTATCCCCCTATTCTCTCATAGGCCCCATAGTTCGTTCGTTCGTTCTCTCTCTCTCTCTCTCTCTCTCTTTTGAGACACAGTCTTGCTCTGTTTCCCTGGGTAGATTGTAGTGGTGTCATCATAGCTCACTACAACCTCAATCTCCTGGGCTCAAGTGATCCTCCTGCTTCAGCCTCCCAAGTAGCTGGGATTATATGTGTATACAACCACACCTGGCTAATTTTCTATTTTTAGTAGAGACGGGGTCTCGCTCTTGCTCAGGCTGATCTCCAACTCCTGACCTCAAGCAATCCTCCAGCCTCAGCCTCCCAGAGTGCTAAGATTACAGGCATGAGCCACCACCCCCAGCCCCCATACTTCTCTTGTAGTACTTAAATAGTTACCTGCCTGCAAGTTCCACAGGGGCAGAGATCATGCCAATCTTATTTACCATTTTATCCCTAACACACTCTAGCATATAACCTGGTTCCTGGTAGGCATTCAGTAAACACTGGAATTAATGCTTTGTCTTGAATGCAGGTCCCAAAGGAAGCCTAATTTTGACTGGCCATTTGAGATCTAGGTGTGATAACCTCTGTCAGCCTCAAGATAGAGCAAGCCACTAATATAGCTCTAGACTTAGAGAGCCAGTAACCTAATTCTTCCCCATTTCCTAGTTTATATGAACCTTCATTGTGCTTTGTAGCAAAACTGCTTTCAAAAGTTTCACCCTCTTTGAAGAGGATGGCCACCACTTATCACTTCTAAGGCCCTAGAGGTACACCAAAAGACCTTCTTTGTCATATCTGATAAAGCTTTCCCATTCACCAGCCTCTTGACAATGGCTTTCATTACCCAGTATCCCTCAGAAATATTTTTCTTTCTTTCTGGTTTCCTTTCTGAATGGTTTTCTCCTACATCAACCAGGGATAACCTTTCACTGTCACCTAAACCAGAGGGTTTTGAAACATTTCTCAGGCCTTTTCACTCTGTCTACTAACAGGGTTCCCAGTTTTAGGGCAACCTAGGGTTTGCCCAGAAAATTTCCAATTTTAACATTAAAAGACCCCTATCCCAGGAAAACTCTCACTCCCGGGCAAACTAGAATGGTTGGTTAACTTAAGTTTGCATTTACAACAATAGCTGGTTTCCCTGTCCCTAAGATAAGAAAATGTG
>VBSM01000568.1:1980341-1997704 GCA_008086735.1 Cheirogaleus medius
CTCTCTCTCTCTCTCCCTCTCTCTCTCACACACACACACACACACACACACACAAGACTTCCCTACCTCTCACAAGTACACCATCTTCACAATAAGAAGCAATGTTTGACTTAACTGCCCTGGGCCTGTTCTCACTGCTTCAGATCCAGGCACCATTACCTATATGACCTCTGGGCAGAGATTTTTTTTTCTTGTAATTTTTGAAAATCGAGATAACATTTGCTATTTTAAAGCCGTTTGATTTTTGTTTAGTATATTCACAATGTTGTGAACCAATTACTACCCTCTAGTTGCAGAACATTTTCATCACCCCAAAAAGAAACATGTACCTGGGCAGAGATCTTTAAGGTCTTTCTCCACTATTGAATAAACCTATTCTTCAAATGTGACAATGATGAGAAAAACAATAGATCCCGTATTTCTAGTTGTTAACCTAATAAATGGAACGGCATATACCAATCCAACATGCCTCATCCCCTTTACACCCAAAAACATCACACTTGAGGATAAAATAACAAATATAACAATTCCCTACGTTGAAATACATCATATAAATAATAACTATAACTGCTTCCATTTATATGTTGCCTTACAGCTTAGAAGAGATTTTCACATATTCTATATCACTTGATAATACACATACAGTTTTGAGAGTCATGCTAGGTCTCACAGCTGGTCAGGAGCAGAGCCAGACCAGAACCTCTGGCTTGACTCCTAGTTGAGTGCTCTTCCCTAACTCTATACTATCTCTGTAGCTAGGTTGATTGTTAGCCCAGCCAGTGTTTATGGAGCCAATCTTCATTCTTATGTAAAGCTGAGTGGCTTCTGATACAACTCTAACTCCTGAGCTCAGATTTATTTGCCTGCTCAAATTCCAACCAGGCAGACAAGCAACTGAGGATGACATCCAAGAGGCAGTTGTGGCCAAAGCTGAGGCCTGACTTGGCACCCCTACCCTGAGGACAAAGTGAACATACACCCAGGAAAACAGACATCATTGGAAGAGCTCCAGCCTCTCCCAACCATGTATTTCTCCTCTTTAGAGGTCACCCAGACTGAAATAGACTCATTTGGATTTCCCCTTGATCCTGGGATTTCCTTATTCTCTCCTAGAGGACTAATAGGAGAGAAAAGACCACATTGTAATAATGACAATAGCTCTGCCCCCCATATCTGCACCAGGCTTTATGGTTTCACATATATTATGGCTATTTAATCCTCTCAACAACCGTGTGAAGTAGATTAGCATTATCCCCATTTAACAGAAAAGGTAGTGACCAGACATGTCTTTTGTCCCATAGTTAGTAAGTAGAAGAGCCTAGAGTCAAAGATAGGTGCCTAACTAGGCCACAAATTATATATTCAGCTCCTATCCAGTCAAGACTTGACAAGAAGACTAGTCCCTTGGGACATGGTCTTTGTTTGTGCTTCTATAACTGAATATCATAGACTGTGTAATTTTTAATGAACAAAAATTTACTAGCTCATGATTCTGGAGGCTGGGAAGTCCAAGATTGAGGGGCCGGCATCTGGTGACGGCCTCCTTGCTGCATCATCCCATGGTGAAAGAGCAAAGAGAGATAAGAGAGAGCAAGAGTAACAGGGGCTGAACCCACTCCCTCCATAATGAACCCACTCCCACGATAACAGCACTAGTCTGCTCACAAGGGTAGAGCCCTTATGACCCAAACACTTCCAAAAAGTCTCACCTCCCAACAATCTCACAATGGCAATTAAACCCCAACATGAATTCAGGAGCAGAAAAAACATTCAAACCCTAACAGATATTCTTGTGATGGTTACCTATGGGCTGTCCCCAGGCCACAAGAAGTTATATCTTCTTAAGTTCCCAGCTCCCAATTCTACAACACCCAGTGCCTACCTAATGGCCAACTGTATGCCCCAAATCAGGCCTTTCCCAGAAAATTTTTCATGGACATAATGGGAGAACTAAAGTAATAAAATTACTAAATACATTCTAAACAGCAATTTTAGCCTCCCACTCCACCATTCGGTATGCCTGCCATTCCATCTGGAGTCTTGACAACCATGCTTCTAACTTTCTGCTGGTTTATAGAGGGTAAGGGAGCCTCCCCAAGTTCCAAAGTCCTTACAAGAGGAGGCAGTCAGACTTGAAATCGATAACTGGCTCTGTTATTTAGTTTACGACCCGAGGCCTGGCTCCAGCTCTGGCTCTTGGCTGGCCTTTGTGAACAGAAATAAGGAAACGCGTTTTTCATTCTCTGTTTCCAAAGTCCAATCTAACTGTCTGCATGCAAATTCCATGACGGAGTTAGGTGCTTCAGGCAGCAGCAGGTGGAAAATGTTTCATTCCTGATGGGAATTCCTGGGCCCAAATCCCAAGCCCCTCCTTCCCTTCTCACAGCAGCTCAAAAGCCCCTGATCTCTGATTGCCCCACCATCTCCTAAGCAAAGCAAACAGAATCTCAACTCAGCCTGGCCCAGTAGTGGTCTCCCTTAAGTGCTGACTGCTTACCTGACTTAGGAACCAGGACTTCCCAGGATTGACCATTGGCTTACCTATGTGGGGCAGTGGCAAATGCTCTGGGCTGTAAATGAGCAGCTGAAGACCCAAGGCTCACCTCTACTTCCAATCACTTTTTTTCCAGTATATTATGGGGGTACAGATGTTTTGATTACAAAATTTTTTTTTGTACAGTTTGAGTCAGAGTTATTTATAAGTGTGCCCTTCACCCAGATAGTGTGCATTTTACCCATTAGGTGTAAATTTACCCATCCTCTCCTCCCCCCTCCCACCTGCTTAATTTCCATTGATTTTACTTCCATCTGTCCACGTAAGTGTTGATCAGCTAGTTCCAATTTGTTCCATTCTACAGTACTTCACTTAGAAGAATGGTCCCCAGTTCCATCCAGGTTGTTACAAAAGATACCAGATCACCATTTTTTATGGCTGAGTAATACTCCATGGTACACATATATACCACATTTTATTAATCCACTCATTAATCCACTTAACCCAAGGGGGCGCTTGGGTTGTTTCCACATCTTTGCAATCGTGAATTGTGCTGCTATAAACATTCAAGTGCAGGTGTCTTTTTTATAAAATGTCTCTTTTCCCTTTGGGTAAATATCCAGTAGTGGAATTGCTAAATCAAATGGTAGGTCAACTTTTAGTTCTTTGAGGAATCTCCATACTACTTTCCATAGGCATTGTACTAGTTTTCAATCCCACCAACAGTGTATAAGAGCTCCTTTCTCTCTGCATCCACACCAGCATCTGTTGTTTTGAGACTTTTTAAAATTTTTTTTATTTCAGCATATTACAGGGGTACAAAGGTTTAGGTTACATATATTGTCCTTGCCCCACCTGAGTCGGAGCTTCAAGCGTGTCTATCCCCCAGACAGTACACACTGCACCCATTACGTGTGCATGTACCTATCCCCTCCTCCCCTCTCCCATCTGCCCGACACCCAATGAATGTTATTACTATATATGCACTTAAGTGTTGATCAGTTAATACCAATTTAATGGTGAGTACATGTGGTGCTTGTTTTTCCATTCTTGGAATACTTCACTTAGTAGAATGGGTTCCAGCTCTATCCAGGATAATACAAGAGGTGCTATATCACCGTTGTTGTTTGTGGCTGAGTAGAACTCCATGGTATACACATACCACATTTTATTAATCCACTAATGTATTGATGGGCACTTGGGTTGTTTCCACATCTTTTCAATTGTGAATTCTGCTACTATAAACATTCAAGTGCAGGTGTCTTTTTTATAGAATGTCTTTTTTTCTTTTCCTTTGAGTAGATGCCCAGTAATGGGATTGCTGGACCAAATGGTAGATCTACTTGTATCTCTTTGAGGTATCTCCATATTGTTTTCCACAGAGGTTGCACTAGTTTGCAGTCCCACCAGCAGCATATGAACGTTCCTATCTCTCCACATCCATGACATTTACTGTTTTGGGACTTTTTGATAAAGGCCATCCTCACTAGGAATTAGTGGTATCTCATTGTGGTTTTGATTGGCATTTCCCTGATGATTGGAGAAGTTGAGCATTTTTCATGTGTTTGCTAGCCATTAGTCAGTCTATCTTATTTTGAAAAGTTTCTGTTCATATCTTTTGCTCACTTTTTAATGGGGTTGTTTATTTTTTCTTGCTAATTTGCTTGAGGACTTTGTAGATTCTGGTTATCAGCCCTTTATCAGATGTATAGCATGCAATTATTTTCTCCTATTTTGTAAGTTGTCTGTTTGCTCTATTGATTGTGTCCTTGGCTGTGCAGAAGCTTTTTAATTTGATCAGGTCCCATTTATTTACTTTTGTTGTTTCTGTGATTGCCTTTGGGGTCTTCTTCATAAATTATTTAACTAGACTGAAATCTAGAGGATTTTTCCAGCATTTTCTTCTAGAATTCTTATAGTTTCATGCCTTAGGTTTAAGTCTGTTATCCATCATGAATGAATTTTTGTGAGTGGTGAGAGGTGTAGATCCTGTTTCAGTCTTCTACATGTGGCTATCCAATTTTCCCAGAACCATTTATTGAACAGGGATTCTTTTCCCCAGTGTATATTTTTGCCTGCTTTGTCAAAGATCAGATGGCAATATGAGGATGGTGTCATATCTGGATTCTCTGTTCTGATCCATAGGTCTATGTCTCTGTTTTTTCTGCCAGTACCCTGCTGTTTTCGTTACTATAGCTTGAAGTCTGGTAAAGTGATGTCTCCAGATTAGTTCTTATTGAGTAAGGTTGTATTGGCTATTCAGGGTCTTTTCTTGTTCCATACTCAGCATAGAACTATTTTTTCTAGATCTGTGAAAAATTACATTGGTATTTTAATGCAGATTGCCTTGAATTTCTAGATCACTTTCGATAGCATAGACATTTTAACAATATTGATTCTGCCGATCCATGAGCATGGTATGGTTGTCCATCTATTTAGGTCTTCTGCTATTTGCTTCCTCAGTGTTTCATAGTTCTCTCTGTAGAGGTCTTTCACCTCCTTAGTTAAATATATTCCTAGATATTTTATTTTCTTTGTTGCTATTGCAAAATATATTGCGCCATTTATTTGATTCTCAGTTTGACTGTTTTGGCGTATATGAAAGCTACTGATTTGTGTACACTGATGTTGTAACTTTAGACTTTGCTGAATTTATTTATCAATTCCAGGAATCTCTTGGTTGAACCGTTGGGATTTTCTAGATACAAGAGCATATTGTCAGCAAAGAGCAATAGTTTGACTTCTTCTTTCCCCATTTGGACACCCTTGATTTCTTTCTTTGGTCTGATTGTTCTGGCAAGGACTTCTTTTGAGGCCTCATCTAAAAAGCAAAGATAATAATGACTTCCTAGCCTGCCTCCATGGGGTTTTGCACAGAAAATGAAAATTCCTATCCAAGAACAAATGACAAAAAGTATGAAATTAACTTGTTCAGCCCACAATTCCCAACCCCAGCACCAGGGCAGAGTCAGTCCTAGGTTAAGTATAAGAGTGCTCTAAGAAAGACAATGGAGCAGTTAAGACATGCTTTGTCTTCCCAGGCCCCATCCTCCATTCTGTTCCCTGAGTCTGAAGGTTATCTAAATTGAGGCTGATGGGGATGGCATGTGAAGAACATGTGAGGGGGGATGCTTCCCCAGCAGATAGGAGAAAGGTCTAAGCATGGGTCCATATGTATATGAGCAAGCATTGGAGTAGGGGGACTAGGGATGCCAAGAGCATAAGAGATAATGTGCCCAATGCATGTATATCACATCCATGTACAAACACAATGGTGCCTGCTCTCACCCAGCCCTCATTTATATCTGCTATTAACTTACTCCTCCAACAAGACAGTCTTTGCTAAGGCTTGTGCAAGGAGAAAATCCCTTCTGCTTGGGAACCCAGCTTAGCTCCAGTCTCTGAAGACAACTAAAGAGCCCAGGCTCTGCCCTTCAGGAGTTCATACTTATAATGGAGGGAAAAAAACACCCACGGACTTGAAGAAGTGACTCTCTGTTTAAGATGTGTTTAATTTGAAGTATCTAAAGGACATCTAGGTGGAGGTTCCACTAGCCAATTGGATATGTGGATCTGAGGCTCAAAAAAAAGATCAGGCCTGGAGGTAGAGATTTTAGAGTCATTTTGAAAAAGATCATTGTTGAAGCCATGGAAGTAAATAGAATCCATCAGCGATCTAAGGGATACCTTCTAAAATAAGAATGGAAGAGGGCCAAAGATGGATTCTTGGGCTCAATTACTTTGAGGAATGGGAAGAAGTAGAATGGTTCAACCAAGGAGACTGAAAAAGAGCAGTCAGAAGGAGAACCAAGAGAATATCATCATGAAAATCAAGGGAGGAAGAGTTGTTAGAAAAAGGGTGAGTACAGAGAAAAATGATCAAGGAAATTAGGACAGAATAAAGGCTGTTTGAGTGGTGATCTTGGGAAAGTGGTTCCAATGAAACCTTGAGGGCAAAATTTAGACAGCAAAGAACTAAGGCACGAGAGGTAAGGTAGCCATAGCCAGTACCCAGGTTTGAAAGGTTTCCTCATTGATGACAGGATGGAGAGGATAGCCAAGTTCTTATGTGAATAGCCCAGTACTTTCAAGGATAGAGAGAGCTGAACTTTCTGCCTTCCCTGTCACTCTCTTGTCAAATTCACCTTAGGTTCCTTGATGTCCTTCCTGTCTTGGCCTATCCTCTTTCTAACAGGCCACAAATAATTGACTGAAGAGATATAGAACCATGGCAAATACTTGCCCTCTAACTCCAACTGGGATCTGTCTATTGCCCATCATACTTCCTAGTCATCTCATGTTCACTCCCCAAAGCAGTGGTTTCAATTCTTGCCCACTTTCCTTAACACACTTGCCTCCATCCATTCTTCCCTGATAGATGATCTCACCTCTCACTATATCTTCAAGGTACTCTTATCCTGCCCAAACTCACTCCACTTCTACCCCAATTATCTCCAACTCTACACCCTTGTTCTCATGCTCCTCCTTTCCCTCCAATCTTTGAGGAGAATGTCAGTACCCTAACCCTGCTTTCAATTCAGTTGCCACACCCCTTCTCCAGAGCTCTTCTCCCTCATTTTATCCTCTCTCATATTGATTCATAAACCTGTGTCTTATCTCCCCTATGAGACCCTGAGCACCTTGTGGCAGAGACTGTGTTACACTGTTTCATAGCTTCTACAGTAAAGCTTATAAAAAGCAATTGACTTGAGAGAGCAACTTGATTTCAAGAATCCAATTCACTGTAAATCCTTGGAAAATATAACTTCTGAGAAGCAATTTAGCATAGTGGTTAAGAGCACATACTTTGGGCAGTACATTGAGCTCCATAGAGATAGAGCCAGGGCAAGTGAGAGCTGGACAGGGACTGCATAACTCTGTGCCTCACTGAGGAAAAATAACTAAACACGGGCAAATGAGATCTAAGAAGCTGAGAGGCAAAATGTCATCATATGTATTCTTTGTACGAACTTCTCAGGAAGAGCACAAGCAGAAGCACCCCCAAGTCAGCTTCTCAGAGTTTTCTAAGAAGTGCTCAGAGAGGTAGAAGACCATGTCTGTGAAAGAGAAAGAAAAATTTGAAGATATGGCAAAGACGGACAAGGCCCATTATGAAAGAGAAATGAAAACCTATATGTCTCCTAAAGGGGAAACAAAAAAGAAATTCAAGGATCCCAATGCACCCAAGAGGCCTCCTTCAGCCTATTTCTTGAGTATTGCCCCCAAATCAAAGGAGAACATCCTGGCCTATCCAATGGTGAGGTTGCAAAGAAACTGGGAGAGTTGTAGAGTAACACTGCTGCAGATGACAAGCAGCCTTATGAAAAGAAAGCTGTGAAGCTGAAAGAAAAATACAAAAAGGATATTGCTACATACTGAGCTAAAGGAAAGCCTGATGCAGCAAAAATGAGAGTCATAAAGGCTGAAAAAAAGTAAGAAAAAGAAGGAAGAAGAGGAAGATGAGGAAAATAAAGATAATGATGATGATGATGATGATGATGAATGAGTTGGTTCTAATGCAGTCTTTTTTTCTTATCTATAAAGTATTTAACACCCCTGTACGCAACTCACTCCTTGTAATGAAAAAAATTGAAATGTAAGTCTGTGTAAGATTTGTTTTTAAATTATACAGTGTCTTTTTTTGTACAGTTAACATACTACCAGATGTGTGTTTACATACCCCTGTCCTGGTGGTATTTTCAGCAGCCACTAACCTTACCTGGTATAGTATGAGGGTTGCAAACTGGCATGGAGATTTAAAGCAGGTTCTTTCTTGGTGCACAGCACAAATTAGTTACATATGAGGATGGTAGTTTTTTCAACCTCAGTTGTCTCTGATGCAGTTTATACAAAATTATTATTCTGGGTGTTCTGTTAACTGAATACCATTCTGTAATTGAAAAAAAAAGTTGCAGCTGTTTTGTTGACATTCTGAATGCTTCTAAGTAAATACTATTAATATTTTTTCTGTTAGTTAAAAAAAAAAAGCACATACTTTGGAGCCAGACTACCTGGATTAGAATTCTGGTTCCACCATTACTAGCTGTGTAATCTTGGGTAATTCACTTATTTCCCAACATTTTATTAAGACATTTTTAAAACATACCTAAAAGTTGAAAGAATTTTACAATGGAAACTCATATACCCACCACTAGATTTCACCACTAATGTTTTCCTATATTTGTATTATATATACATATATATATATCCATATATCAAACCATCTTTTGGTTATTATATCTCAGAGTAAATTGCTGACATCAGTACACTTCCCCCTCAGAATTTTAGCATGCATATCATTAATTAGGGTTTAGACTAATTCTCATTTAACCTCTCCATACCTTAGTTTTCTCATCTATAAAACATACATATTAATAGTGCCTCCTTCAAAAGATTTTGGGGGAAGGGGTTAATACATGTAAACACTTAGAATAGTGCCTGCGTATAGAAAGTACTCAAAAATGTTAGTTATTATTATTATCACTCTAGGAAATTCCATCGCCCCAATTGCTCCTGAGAGAACCAGGCCAGCTAGCCAGAGTTATATCTCTGCCTTCCTCTCTTATCCTCACATACACATAAATTTATGAATTATCTCCTTGGTCTTCTGTGGTCCCCATACCAATAAGAGTTTATTCTTGCTCCCAAAAGAGACAACTTTCTCACCCTTCACTCTTCACACCCCTAGGCACTCAGTCACCCTGGCCTGAAGCCACAGAACTTCCTTCTTGGCTGTGTAACTCCTTTGTCATCTGTCTTTGCTGCATGCTGGCTAGGGGCACTTGGAGAGAGAACACGTGCAAAGGGCTAGAAAGGTCTTTGTCAAAGGAAACGTTTTTCTTCTGCACCACATTGCCCTTGATTCTCTTTCAAATTATGACCCATTCTAACTTGAAAATCACAGATGAGGGAAAGGACTGAATGAAATATTTGTCCTGTAAGCCAAATAAGCAACTTGGGGTATCAAGGAGGGGATGGCACAAATCATGACCAAAGGCCATCCTTCCTTCTCTCCAAGAGGAGCCATATAGCTAAAAAGACTTGTCTAACAGCCTAATCACACTCCTTGTTATTATATATAAAGGGGCAGAAAGAAAACCTTAATCCAAAAGAACACAATCTACTGCCTTGGATAATTTTCTCTCTGGGTCCCATCACCCCATCTCTTCTTGACCACTTCTTGTAGTAAACAGAATGCTAAGATGGCCCACCAAGATTCCTTGCCCCTGGTGTGTACATCTTCTTCTCCCATTTATTCAGTTAGGCACTAATCTAGGTGCTGCTGTGAAGGGATTTTGCAGATGTAATTAAAGTCCTTACTCAGATTACTCTAATTTAGGGAAATTATCCTGGGTGGGCCTGACCTAATCAGGTGAGAAATTTAACAAAGTCAGAGACATTCAAAGCAACAGAGGTTCTCTTGATGGCCTTGGACAGACAAACAGCCATATTGTGACCTGCTTGTGGAGGGGGGCCACATGGCAAAAACCTAAAAGCAACAATAGTAGCTGAGAGTGGTCCCTAGCCAACAGACAGAAGCAAACTGGAGACCTCAGTCTTACAACCGCAAGGAAATACATTCTTCCAAAAATCAGTGAGCTTGGATGAAGACCTTAAGCCTGAGATGAAGTTGCAGGCAAGGCCAATTTTCTGATTTCAACCTTGTAAGACCCTGACCAGACTACCCAGCTAATCCATACCTGGACCCTTGACTCACAGGAACTATGAGATAACAAATTTGTGTCATTTTAAATTTGTGGCAATTTCTTACACAGCAATAGAAAACTAATATAGTGTAGAAAATCCCTCTTCTGCCCTAGTTCACTGAAGACAAGGTTGGAATTTGTCAGAAAGAGCTTTGACCAGGAAACCAAGAGCAAAGAAAACAAACATCAGCACAGACCCAGCTAAGTTTACAGAGCAATGAACTCTGATCCAAAAGTAGCTCATGTAGTCCCACAGGTTGGCCCGTCTGACATAGCTAATGGGACATCGCATCCCAGTTCCTTCTGCACTGTCTGGAATGAGAGAGTCAATGGTAAAGCAAGCCACTCAAACTTTGAACCCCAGGTTCTGGGCTATGCCCTGCTTTACTTACAAAGCCTTTTCCTTTCCTGTCCTGATGATTACTCTTTGGGATTACATATCCTTCCTCACCAACCTTGCAGGCACTTCTTTAGCCAATCAGAGAGATTTTCAGGGCTCTGACCACTAGAAATCCTACCATCTCTCCTGGCCTGGTCTGCCCTGTCTTGTGGGCCATTTACGGAAGTTTATTCACCAGCCAGTTTGCTGATTCATGCTCTTTAATTAGAGAAATGAAAACAACTGCAGATTGAGGCTTCATGGTGCTATCTCTTTTTTCCCTCCTCATAAAAACAAGCGTGCCTACAGAAGCTGCTTTATTCTCTTAGATCAAGGTGACATTCTTCAATGCCAGTCTCCAAAAAAACCATGCAAATTCCTTAAGACCATGCCCAGAAGGTACAATTCTGGTTTGTATAATACTGCCATCATATAATCACTGGCTATTAGAGCTAGAAGACACCTTAAAGATCATCTAACTCTGTGGTGCCCAAACATGGCTTGTCATCAGAATCCACCAGAGAGCTTGTTTGGTACAGACCCTGTGTCCCACACCCAGATATTGGTATTCAGGACACCTGATGTATACCTTGGGATTCAGTCCTTTCAAAAAATGCCTCCAGATGGTTCAGATGCTCAACTAAGTTCAGAAACCAATATTTCTGTTTTTCTTCCTTCCAAACATGTGGCTTTCTTCTCCTATGCCACTGCGGGTTGCATCACTGTTGAAGTCCGCCAGCTCCACTCCTTGCTCCATCACAGTCATTTTACTTTTCGAAACCACAAATGGTAAAAGCAATGGTTAACAATGATGATGTTAAGAAGAAGACAGACATTTAATCCTCACAAAAACTCTGCGGTGTGGGAATACTATTGTTTCCATTTTTAGATGAGGAAATTGAGGGTTAAGTAACTTGTCCGGGGTCACATAGCTAGTAAGTGGTGAAGCCAGCAACGAAAACCAGGTCTCCTAAGTCCAGAGTTTCCTTCACTCCATAATGATTTTGTTAGCCAAATTGGTGGAGACTTCCAGTGAGACTGGGGAAAGGGCTGGAGTAGAAGGGGAAGATCAAGCAGGGACCGTGGACTAAGGCAGAGTGAATCTAGAGAAGTGGTTCTCAACCTGGGATGATTTTGTCCCCCAGGGGAACATTTGGCAATATCTAGAAATATTTTAAGTTGTCACAACTGAGTAAAAAGCTGCAACTGGGTGAGAGGGTGCTACTGGCATCTAGCAGATAAAGGCCAGGGATGCTGCTAAACATCACATGATGCACAGGACAACCCCACCCCCACCCCCAACACACACAGAAACCATCCAGTCCAAAATGTCAAGAGTGCCAAGGTTGAGAAAGCTTGACATGGAATGTAGGAAATTGACTGAAAATGAAGAAATATGCTACTTTTAGCTATAAAAAGAGAATAAGGTAGAAAATAGGACAAGAGAGGAATGCCAGAGCCTAGGCACCACTAGCCCCAGCCCAAAGAGGTCTCAGATAAACCATGGAAGTTTTTTGCTTAAGTTTCCTAAAAGCAATGCTCCAATCCACCCCTTGCCTGGAACTTTTGAAAGGGGACTTAAAACCACAGTTCTAGAAACACTGTCCAGACTAGTATGTGTGAGAGTAACTTGCCATCACAAAGAGAGAAGATTCAGCAGAGAAGGGCACAGAGAGAAATACAGAGAAACACACAGAGACATATGCTGCATGCAGAGAGGACAAGCATGAGAATATGTACAGAAAATAGCCAAAAGAGATTCCGCTTGGATACTCACAAAATAACTAATGTAACTTGGAAAAATT
Source organism: Cheirogaleus medius (assembly GCA_008086735.1). NCBI lineage: Eukaryota > Metazoa > Chordata > Mammalia > Primates > Cheirogaleidae > Cheirogaleus > Cheirogaleus medius. The sequence continues at coordinate 1,992,726 of VBSM01000568.1, forward strand.
AATCTAAAAGACAAATGTTTCTGAGGTAAGAGGAAGCTGAAGAGTATCAGGGCTGAGAGGTACTTGACCAATGAGCCAGGGGTTGGCCTTTAACCTGTGGTCAGTTGCAGAAGTTATTCTGGGGATGCCTGGACAGTCTCAAGGTCCAGGTGGGGCACAAGAGAGATCTGGCCCTGTATCCAGGATCCTAGGCATTAGGAAAAATACCCTGAGCTGGATAGACTGGCAACAGGAAGCCTCAAAAAGATCTTGAAATGTGATCCTGGAGAATCAGCCAGTGTGATTGATGAAGACAGATAAAAGAAACTAAATCTGGACTGGAGCAAGCCTGAGGAGGGAAATGATAGCAGTCTGAACACATTTGAGCAGTGTAAACACTGCTAAGGTGAATGGAGCTGGCTGGATAGGGCTGGGGGTAAAGGGATCACAGGCAAGAGAGTACTGAATTTTCAGGGGGACAAGGAACCAAAAAGCGAATTCAGGTCACTAAAGATCATCTCCACCTGTATTTCAAATGTATTGGGCTGGCCGTGGGAGCCTAAAACTACTTTTGTTTGGTCAGTGAAGAAGGTAAGGCCCAGGTCATGACAGTATTTGTATCAGCCCCTACCACCCAGACTTTCTTTACCCAGAGTTGTCTCTAGGATATAGTCAACTCTCCAGGTAATATAATGCTTTGGGACAAGAGAGGTCCCTTCCAGGTAAGGTGGCAAGAGAAGGCTTCATAACAGTTGATTGGTTGATTTCATTTATTCAATAAATCTTTACCAAGAGCCAAAGTGTGCAGACGATTGTGCTAGGAAACGTTAGCAATATGAGGAAATGCTGGGCATGGTCCCTGTCCTTCAATTAACATATAACCTACTTCAGAAAACATCAACAGAGCCATACAATATTAACTGGATCACTGATAAAGGTGGACAATATATACAAAGAAGTTCTAGAGTGCCCAGTCAGACAGCAGACTTCAGAGATGGCACTGAGACCTAATGTCCAGATAGACTTCTCAGAGGAGCTGGGCTTGAATAATAGGTGAGATTCAGCGAGGCTGAAAGAAAAAAAGGATGATCTGCCCAGGAAAACAAAACAACCAAGAGCATACTTTGTGCATAAAAAGATCTTATTAAGGAATAGGAGTGGCTGAGTAGTACTCCATGGTATACATATACCACATTTTGTTGATCCACTCACGTATTGATGGGCACTTGGGTTGTTTCCACATCTGGGGGACGGACACGCTTGAAGCTCTGACTCAGGCGGGGCGAAGGCAATATGTGCAACTTAAACATTCGTACCCCCGTAATATGCTGAAATTTAAAAAAAACAAAAGAATAGGAGTGGGAGGACATTTCTTGATGCTCCTCAAATCATTCTACATGGTTAACCACTGAATAGGTTACTTACCACTTCTGACTATACATAAGGTCAGCTTTCAAATGCATCTTTACTAAGTTCAATAAAACCCTTTTCCCTCCCCTGGCTTGGCCCTGGATTTATTTTGACTTCGTTTCCACAATGGCCCAACTGACTGGCTCCTCAAGATGGCTTTCTGACAGGTGGATTGTGTTCCATCACCCACCATCTGGGGTTACTAAATGAATAAGTATCCGTCTAGCCATGTTATCTCAGGACTCCTAGAAAGGTCTGAGTGATTTAATTTCAATAAACATGATGTAGAGATGTGTTCCAGGCCTTCTGCCTGGGCTATGTTAACAGATATAAACCCCAAAAGTAGTTGTGACCACATCTGAGAACCAGCTTGGGGCCTCCGATAGAAAGGGGGAAGAAAACCTAATGCCCCTTCTAAATTTGTCTGGTATTTGCAGCCAGTAGGTAGCAGGAGCTGGTTTTGATTGTTTTCACTGGAAGCACAATGAAAGGACATTAGACTGCTTAAAGGAAGGCAGTATTTTGATTTGGTACCTGAGACATATCTTACTCTCCATGGAAAATCCTTCCATTATATACTGAGTACAGTCAACACTGTAGGACAAGAGATACTATAATGGAAAAAGGGTAGCAGACCAATGGTCTCTCCTACCACATCCTGCCTGCAACCTCCCTTGGTAATCACCTGCATGGCTCCCTGCTCAGGGATTCCTCTGTGTCACACAGTTATAGACACTTTGGTCATTCAGATTCAGTAATTCATTCAATAATTCCTTTTTTTATTAGACAGGGTCTTTCTCTATTATCCATGCTAGAGTGCAGTGGCATCATCATAGCTCACTGCAACCTCAAACCCCTGGGCTTAAGCAATCCTCCTGCCTCAGCCTCCCAAGTAGCTGAGCCACCACGAGCCACCACACCCAGCTAATTTTTCTATATTTGTAGAGATGGGGTCTCACTCTTGCTCGGGCTGGTCTCAAACACCTGACCTCAAGCTATCCTCCTGCCTCAGCCTCCCAAAGTACAGGATTACAGGCATGAGCCACCAGGCCCGACCCATACAACAATTCTTTACCAAGCACCAGCTATGAATCAGGCACTGTATCAGGTATTGGGGATCCAATAAAATGAAACAATCCTAGTCCCTGTCCTCCTGAAGTTTACATTCCAGTGGAGGAGACAGGCATTTAAAAATTACACAAATAGGCCAGGCAGCTGTGGCTCACACCTGTAATCCTAGCACTCTAAGAGGCCAAGGCGGGAGGATCGCTGGAGCTTGGGAGTTCAAGACCAACCTGAGCAAGAAGAAGACTCCGTCTCTACTAAAAATAGAAAAATTAGCCAGGCAGGAGGCTGAGGCAGGAGGATGGCTTGAGCCCAGGAGTTTGAGGTTTCAGTGAGCTGTGATGACACCACTGCACTCTAGTCAAGCAACAGAATGAGACTCTGTCTCAAAAAAAAAAAAATTACACAAACATATACTTATAACCTGTGTTCAATGCTATGAAGGAAAAGACCAAAGTCCAGTAGATTCTCATTATTCACAACAGTTACACTCTATTAAGTTGCCAAGAACACTAAATTAGCAAATCTGGAATCATTGTTCCTGGGGAAATACAGGGTTAAGTTCCTACAAGCCTCTGGTCATGACAATTTCATCAACCAACCAACCAACACATAACCATATTTTGTGTGTGTTTCTATTTAAGACACTTTATTTAATATACGTCGTTGATTTGCTAACATTGAAATCACAGCCAGCAGACTATAACACGCTTGAACAAGCTTATCTAATATGCATATTTTCTCCATAAGGCACATCACAGCCTTCTTATGCTTGGGAACACTAGACAGCACTTCAGCACTGTGCTTTAGGGTCATTTAAACAGCAAAATCACCAAGAAAAAGCACAAAAAAATGCAAAAGACATGGGATTAAATAGACTGTGAAAAGGACTCTTGTTTAGAGTATGAGAACTGAAACAAGAGGCAGAATATATCCTTGTTTAGCCTAAAAAGGGACATGTCTCTGACAACTCAAAATTTTCACTGCTCTGGCTTCATAATCTTAAACATCTAGCAAAGGTAATGCTAGCTTATTTGACTGATACATTTTTTTAAATTCAGGAAGAATATACCCAAGTAGAATAAAAATGTACACGTATTTAACAGTGATAAATCAGAAACAGCATAGCTGTTTTTATTAAAACAAAAATACTCGGCCAGGTGAGTTGGCTTGTGCCTGTAATCCTAGCGTTTGGGGAGGCTGAGGGGGGAGGATCACTTGAGGCCAGGAGTTTGAGATCAGCCTGGTCAACACGGTGAGACCCTGTCTCTACAAAAAATTTAAAAATTAGCCAGACATGGTGGCACACACCCATAGTCACAGCTACTCAGGAGGCTGAGGCAGGAGGATCATTTGAGCCCAGAAGTTCAAGGTTAGAATGAACTAGGATTATGCCACTGCACTCCAGCTAGGGCAACAGCGTGAGACCTTGTCTCTAAAATATTTTTTATGTTCTTTAAAAAATATTAAACTATTCTCATTTGCCAGATTTACCTAAATTATATTAACTTGATTTTTTAATATTTGAGTTAATTTCTATAAGAATACTTTTCTTAGTACATTGAAAATATCCAATACAATATAATTTCTGGGAAATATAGGAACATTCTATTTATACAGGCACTTATCTCTATGCCAATCAGAATAAATCTTCTTTAAGAGATTTTATAATCTAATTTGGTGATACTATCCAAATGTAGGAAAATATCACATACTTAAACAATAAAAGGTAAAGTTCTTTCTGAATTACATGTAAACATACAGACAAACACGGATAGACAGCTTATAGCTTTAATTCTAAAATTTTAGCCATAAGACAAGTGTAAACACATAATTACAAAACTCACTGATCCATACCAAAGAGCTGTTCTCTTCCTGGTGGGCATGGAATTCTTAACTGATCTGAGCTCAAATAGACAAATAGACTAACAAATCAAATACTGGCATCTCTCACCCAACAGAGATAAGATCTCTATAAACCATTAATCCATTTACAGCGATCACTTAATGGTCAGATCATGAAACCAACGCCAGCACCAGAAATCAAGCAAGAACTCAAAAAGAATCAAAATCAAATCCTTACAATGCTACCAATGGACAAGAATCCAGAATACAGGACCAGGAACTGGACTCACTATCGTGTCCCCATGTCATCAGTCAGAAGAGGAGCACAAAAGGCTCTGAGAGACCTTGTTACCTGCGGATGTGGATCTGAAGGTGAGGTCCAATCCCATTTTGAGTCATGGCAACAAAACTATGAAGAACAAAATGTAACAGAAAATTAAGGAGATTCTTTTATTCAGGCAATTGAGTAGTGAGAATGTTCATTAAGAAGGAGAAAACAACAGAAATTTTTCAAAAGAAGACAGAATAATGGCCAAAAAACATATGAAAAAATGCTCAACATCTCTAATCATCAGGGAAATGCAAATCAAAACTGCAATGAAATATCACTTACCTCCAGTGAGAAGGGCCTTTATCGAAAAGTCCCCAAACAATAAATGTTGGCGTGGATGCGGAGAGAT
>VBSM01000568.1:1997804-2012385 GCA_008086735.1 Cheirogaleus medius
TATTTGTACCCCCATAATATGCTGAAATAAATAAATAAATAAATAAAAAAGAAGGAGAAAACTTGGAATAGGTCTTACCTGAGTCATTGAGGAAGGGTGGAGGTGGGTCTTGCCTTGCAATTTTTGAAGGCAGGGTGGTCTTTTTGCAGTTAGCTTCCTGGAACACGAAAACATCATAAAAGGGTAGAGGGTTTTCTCAACTGTTGCTGTTTTTCCAAGAGCACAGAGCTCAAGATAAAGTTCAACCTTGTCAGGCCAAACCATGCAGCACTTTGTTGACCATGGTAAAACTGTCCTTTATCCTAAGAATGATGGCTTGAGTGTTTAAGTAGGACTATGGCATGGTCACTTGACCTCAGACAGTCTGGCTCTATCCTCCTACTTGCATAGTTCCCTGCCCTCAATGATTCCTGCCTGGCTCTTCACAAGATACTTGATTCCTGGCTCCCTATTTCCGTGATGCCTCTGCCTGACAGGATGCCCAGTGGTGACCCCGGGTTGCCCCTTTCGGGCTTCCTGCCTGTTTTGAGGCCCTGCTACTCAGTTGGTCTCCCATCTCCTGTAGCAGAATCTCCCCCTAGGGCCTACACCACCATGATGAGTGTTGAAACTCCAGAGATCACAAATCAGCCTACAGGAGCCAGACAGATAGTCTAAATGAGGGAAGCATGCAGGGTATAAAGCTATAGGCAATGGCACGGGACTGTGGCAAACCAGAGAGAACAGATTCTGCCCCAGTGTGGCAGCCACTACTCAGTATAACTAAATGTTGTCAAGCAGGCAACTTGCCCAGTATTATCTCATCCTACCATTTTCGACTTTCTGAATTTTTCAATGTGGGCAAACCAAGTCAAAATGTTTTAAAATACTGTTCAGGTAACATAGGGTATGAATGCTAACTTTAGCCTTCAGATTCCCATATGGCAACATCTACTCTCATCCTAAGGAGATCCTGTCCCTCTCAGCCTGCTCTCCACCCCACCCTAGTTGCCAATGGTGCTCAGAGCCCCTGTTCTGATGCTTTTGTCCATACAAGAAATTAACGGGCAGTCCCACTACACGCTGAAAGCAAATCATCTGCCAATCACTTCTCGCCCAGAGAGCAACATTAGTACCTGCATTTATATGTTAAACCGGCTTCATTCAGAGATTAGACCCATCTGAGTCTATCACCCAGAAAGAGCCAGTTCCAATACACACGTGAGTGGAGGCTTCATCAGCTTTCTGGCAGGGACTGGAGTACAGGGAAACCTAGAGGCAGAGACTGACACTGACCTTACAAGGCTGAGAAACAAGACATTTTCTAACTGAAGGAAGGTAAGGTTCAGTTCTTTCCCTCTTCACCCTTCCTCTGGAGAAGTGGCAAGAGGCAGAGAAATAGAAATTGAGCCAAGCCTCATGATAACCTACCAGCCACAAGACAATCGGCCTCTAGCAAGTTCAGGTCCTGTGGTCCAACCTCTCTTGGGTCACTTACCCAAAATTTATCCAAGGTCCCCACATTCTGAATGGAGGACACTGAGATCCCACAGTGACAACCTACCATGCTCTGGGTATTTCAGGCCTCAGCAGAATCAGGAACAATGTTTCAAGAAGCTTAGGTGGTGGCTTTGCTTACATAGGCAGCAAGGAAGAGAAATTTATTTTCATAACCAACTCCTGCACTAGAGAATTCAGAAAAGAGCCAAAGGACAAATTCACAGAGCATGCACACAGGGCACGCATGCTCAAAATACACACTCGTGCCCACAGACCACGCAGGCACCACTACCCCCCCCACACCCTCACCCCTGCCCACACCTGCAAACTCAAACTAGCCTCAGCCAGTAAACCCTTCACCTTCCCCTCCCCATTCTCAACACATGCAAAATCCTTAGCATTGATATTTCAGGCACAAAACTTATTTCTGTTTAACATTAATAGCACCAGAGGAACTCTTAACCGGGAATTACACCTCTTTCCAAAGGAGTTTAACACTGGACCCCAGCAAAGGCCCCAGGCTATTCTGTGAGCATGTGAAAAGCCTCAGGAGCTGCTTAGGGAGATTAGCAGAAATAATCTTTCCAGGCTAATGGCTTTTCTGGGCCCCAGGTCTGATCTCCAAGCCTGGAACAAAGCTCATCAGGCCTCTTGAGTCAGTGTGACTCCAAACTCATGGAGGAAGCAGGTAAATTGCTAGAGTCCGGTTCCATGTGCTCTTGGAGACCTGGAAAGACAGAGCCCCCAGTGTGGTCCTAGAGGCCTCAGGCATTTCCTGTATGCAAATGCACTGTGTGTGCCACATGGCGAGCCTAGTATAGAGGAAAAGTAGGTGACCCCCTACCAGCGCAGTTTGAGAAGTGGCTTAAGAGATTCCCTGACAACAACAACAACACCACCACCAAGATGAGGACAAATCCCAGCCCTCCCCTGCCCAAGCACCTGGAATCCACCATTACTCATTCCTCCTAAAGCTGGGAAAGCTCCCTGTTGAAATGTAAATATATCGTCCAATTAACACCCATTAACACATTAGCATGGATTCCTTTTCCAGATTTGGTGATTAAAATAGCCTAGAGAACTGAAAATAGAGTCCTAAAGGGATGGTAAATAGGTTTAGGTAAAGGTCAGCAAGGCTGGGGGGTGGCGAAGAGTCCCGAGAGGCAATAAAAAGGATTCTCTTACAGATTACAAAGTGCTTGCACCTTACAATAACCCCGGTGAATTGTAGTCAGAGAAGGGTCTCTTGTCCCCCTCTTACAGTGCTTAAAGAGGTTAATTGCTAAACTCAACAGTGCATTAGTTCCTCATTTGAGTTGAGCTCTGCAAACATTTCCTGTACCACATCTGCTCCACTCAGGCAATATGCTCTTTGTCCAAGATACAGAGATGGTCAAGACATTGTCTCCACTCTCAAAGAGCTCGGTCCACTGTAGGTGACAGTCAAGAGGTAGTGACATCAAGAGACAAATACCATAATAAGGGAAATATTTGATAGTAGTCACTGTGAGAACATTGAGAAGGGGCACCTGACTCAGATTGGGAGGTGGGGGTACAGCTAGATTAGGGAAACCTTTCTGTAAGAACTAGCACTTGAACCCAGATATTCTCACGGCAAACCTCATACTCTTTTCATACCCCTGATGATAAACTTCATGATGCCTTGACACTTTGTCTTTCCCAGTCCACAAATACGTTATAGCATGCTCCAAGATACCAGCACATGGTTCCCAAGTTCTAAGTCAGATCCTTTTGGCTGTCAGATCATCTAGGCTTCCAGGCCCAACCTCATTGTCAGGGTCTCTATGGGCCAGTGGGAAATGAGGAGACATGACAAGTCTGGGATATGGTTGAAATTCAGGTTCTGCCTCATTGAAAACCAATTATTTGTTACTCATTGAGGTTACCTAATTAGAAATTAAGGTATTGTTTACTATGTGCCAGACACTGTGCTAAGCTTTTTGTAGACATTATCTCATTTCATCCTCCAACAGCCCAATGCAGTAGGTACTAGTAACACCTCCAGTTTACAGATGAGGAAATGGAGAGTTGGAGAGATCACATGACTTGGCAAAGACTAGGATTCTGGCCCAGGCCTGTGTACTGCAGTCCACTACACTGTTGTCTCTGAATTATTTTAAACACGACTTCCCCTGCCTCACAGCTACTCATTCCATCCATTCGCTTATCCAATATTTATTGAACACCTACTGTATTTAAGGTACTATACTCAAATATGCTATAGTTGAGATTCTAAGATGTGTAGGTCAAGGAATTTACTTTGCAGAAGTTTCTAGAACATCAACTTGCTGATTTTTAGAATTGAGGGGTCACATTGCCCAACCCCTTCATCCTACATATAAGGAAATAGAAGACCAAACAAGTGAGTCACCCAAAGTCACATAGCTGGTTAGTGACTCAGCCAGGGTGGAGATGGGTCTCCCTAAGTTGCTGGTTCACAAACTTTGTGTATCAGAAGCATCTTCTTTAAAATGCAGATACCACAGCCTCACCTTAGAGTACACATTCTGTACCACTAAATGGACACAGCCAAACTCATTTTTACCCTGAGGTGAGACAGAAGAGCCAGACTTGATCAAAAGCGGGCTGGTATTATGGACACAATTGATCTGGAGAGATAAGAGCAATGCAAAGGAAAAAATTGGAAAGGAATACAAGACAGTGAAAAAAGAAATACAAAAATGCCTAGCAAAGACAGTCAAGGCTGTAGCAGTCAGTGAAGGAAAAGCTCTCTGTGGGCTGAGGTGATCAGGGAAGCCTTTCTGGAGGAGGTGGGATTTAAATCCAGCATTGCAGGACAAGAAGGATTGTGTGATCAGGAAAGAATATGTTCCAGAGAAGGAAAATACTTTGAGCAAAGGCACAAAGTAAGGACATGACAGTTGTATTCAGGAGACAGAAAAGAGCCCTGCGCAATTCTGCCAGATTCAGGGGATAGAGTCGACCCCAGCTCTTACAGATCATACATGGCATGGGACACGGGTATGAGAGAGACAATAAACAGCCCAAAAAATGACGATTTGAGGCTGTGGATAGGTGCTATGAAAATAATAAACAGAGTGATTTGGCTGGGGCTGGGGGAGCTATCTAACTAGGGGAGTAAGAGACATCCTCTGAGGAGATGCTATTTTTGTCACAACTGAAATGATGGTGGATGTAGGAGTGCAGTGGAGAAAATGATGGGAAAGGTGGTGTTGAGACCGTAACTGGGGACTCTCCACCCTAGCTTATCTGCTTTCATCTAAGCCGAGGTGAATGACACACAGGGCAGCATTGAGCCTGTTTTCTGATTTGTTCAAGATAGAGTGGGGTCCAGAAAAGAGAAAAATGCATTTCTGGGTCACTGAGTAAGATTTGGTTGGGGGCCTAGCCCAGTAGAGTGGGCTACATCTGAAGGCATGCGTTGCCCCAACATTCAGGTCTCTCACTGAGCCCAAGTCCTCACAGAATCTTACTCCTCCCACCAGATAGCAAGCAGTTCCCCAGCTGGTTCAGTGTCTCTCCACTCTGTGGCAACCTGAGGCCCTGTGGCCGAGGCCTGACCCAAAGAAACTGCCCAAGGCCCACGGGCTCTGCCAGAAATAGCCCACATGCATGAGTAGGTAGTCACCTTTCTCCTTTTTTAAGGCCAGAATCTGTTGCTCTAGAGCCGAGGCCCAAGGCCCATGCTGGGGAAATGGCCATCAAACTTCAGTAAATCTTCCTTTTATTCCTCCCTCCTTACCTTCCCCCACAATCACTGAACTCCTGCTGCCATAGCCATGACTTGTGTCTACAGCTGGGCTGTGGAAAAACTGGCAGCTTGGTGATTTGTCTTTGGTGTCCTAACATCCCCTTTTTGTGGCCATCTCTTCCCTGAGGGCACTCCCTCTCCCTGGCCAGATGTCCAGGACCCTCGTGGTCTCTCCTTTCACCCCATCTTTTTCTCTCAGGAAATAACATTAAAAGCATTTCAATATCAAGATTGAAGTATTAATCACTAAGGAGGCTTAAGCAGTATTTGCATTTTGACAGGGTGGAATTGTAAGCCTTGGCAAAATAGATAGGGAAGATATTTTTTTATTTGGGTACTTTGCATGCATTCCTTAAATGATATTGGAAAGACAGTTGCCTATTTTGGCAATATGGGGTTAAAGTCTGGATCCTTAAGGCAGAAGCTAAAAGAAAGACAATGCAGGAGCAAGAAAGAGCCAAGATACAGATTTGTCATAACTGTGGGATGAGTTTATTTGTTTTTAACCATAATAATGATTAATATTATGGCAACACCCTGCATTGCGGGTATAAAAACACAATCTTCTCCCAAAATGTGACTCAGCCTCTGTGCTCCCAGATATCACTGAAATTCCTTGGAAGGCAGCTGCAGGCCTCTGTGGAGGCTCCCATTCTTACTCCTTTCACAGTTGGACAAGACAAAGCAGACCCACAACCCTACTGCTAGATGCCCAGTCATAAGGGAAGGAGGACTGGTCCCACAAATCCCCAAACAGTACAGCCAACTGTACATCCTGTTCAGGCCAAGAGTTAGTTCCCCCACCCCCAACTGCCGCCCAGGAAATGGGTTGCTTCTGGGCCAAACTCGCTGTTCAACAGCAATCCAAACACTTCATCCTAGACCTTTAAGTGGAAGGGCATGGGAAAGGTCAGATGGATAAGTGTTTGCCTTTATCCACAAAATTCTTATACTTCCAGAACCCTGCCCCTGCCCTCTTCTTGCTTGAGTACTCTTTGTGATTATATCTTTTATATAAAGAAGTGAAAAAAATAATCCGTCTACTCGGACCATATCCTTGGGTGCGGCCTTTCAGTTAACTAACTGATGCCTGGCAGGAGCAGAGGTAGGAGGGGCAGCGAGGCAAAGGCTAGAAGATCTTAGAAGCCCAAGTATTCTAATTAGTATCCCTTTTGAGTGCTGGCTCCAGAGGTTTTCCCTACCTTTTACCATACTTGTTGAAAAAGATAAGGCCCCAAAGAGGACAGGAACTTGCCCAAGGTCACACCAAAAGTATAGAGTAGAGCTTGGAAACATGAGCCAGGTCCTCAGCCTCCAGCCAAGTGCTCCATCCAAAAAGATGTGTGATTCTCCCCAGTGACTCAGGGAAAAAATGCAGAGAAACAGGGTTATCAGAGGAGAGAGCTGCAGTTCATGTGCTTTCATTCAGCCTCCTAAAATGAACAGGAAGGAGAGACACAAACAGGGCCTGAACAGTTGTTAGAAATCCCTGAACTGTAGAACAGGAGTGGCAGCAAGATGACAGTCTCTTCTGTTTTCAAAGATGCTGCTCCAGCATTGGGCTGCTCCATCTGCCCAGATGTCCTTCACTATCCCAGAGGACGGAAGGGAAGGAAAGGAAGAAGTAGGGGAGAAAAAGAGAAGAAAGAAGCTGAGAAAAATATTTGGAAGAAAAAAAAAATGGCTGAATGAGTGTTTGAAAAAGAGCAGCGTGCCATCCAACGATACTCTGGGGCCCTAAGTTACAGTATAGGTTGGTTCCCTCTCTCCTCTCTTCCTCCCCCGCCCTTTTGCCTTGTCTCAGACACACATACACGCTCTCTCTCTCTCTCTATCTATCTTTATCTCAATCTCTCTCTCTGTCTCTGTCTCATTAGTCTCCCTTGGGCCTACCCCTCTTTCCTCCTCAGACACCTGGCCCAGGCTCTAGAGCCTCTGGGCTTCAACTGTTCTGAAGGAATTGCTGGGCCAATCCAGCCTATATGCTGTTTGACCTGTGTATTTCACAGATATTAGTTCCCTCTGCCATTCCCCACGGGACCTGAGCACAGATAGTTGGGCAGGAAAATATCTATTCCAAATGGTCTCGTATTCAAAGAGGAAAATGTCACATTTCCTGTCCCTACTATCCACCACCAAGACAAAAAGGCCTCTTCTCAATGCCCCTTAGAGCAGGATTACATAGACAGCTGGGCTAAGGCTATATCTACCCCTGTTACCTGACTCTCACCCCCCATCCCTGCCTTTAATCCATAGCAGTGGACTTCACTGGCCCCAGAGAAGAAGGTGGCCTGAGCCAACAAGCAAACTATTGAAGCAAGGTGAGAAACGCCCTCCAGAACTCAACTGAATTACACCTCACTCACCCAGAGGTCATTTCTCTGGAAACCGTACATATCTTGAACAATGCTTAGAACAAAGAAGTGAGAAGGAAAAAAAGGGGAGGGGCCTCCAGGAAGTCAAAATAAATGTCAGTATCCATACAGTAAAGTTTGCCGGCTTTACTCATAAAGGGATCTTTCCTAGAGCCAATTTCTTTACTTCAGACTAAATCCTTACAAGTGCGTTTATTGTTTCCATAGCCGCAACAAATGAGAAACAGCAAATTATGAGGAGGCAGAAATACTGATAACAGCAGGAGTGATGGTTGAATGTACACAGTGAATCAAAGTTCTAAGATTTTGTCCTCTTAATAACAAACATGAAGCAACTTGCCAAGTGATGAGAAAGTTGGCAATCTTGTGCACCTAACTATCTGTTTTAGGGCATTGGCACTTGCCTGACCATTTGCTTGAGGATGATAAGTTATGATGGTGACAACTCAGCTAAGGCTCCTTCCTAAAAAGAAAAAAGAAAAACAAAATAATTTCCTTAAGCTGAGCTGAGGCAAACCCAACCCTGTTTTCAGAAATGGCTGTGTGTGGCCATATGTGTATTGTCACTAACCAGCCTAGAGGTGGGTCTATAGTAGCAGATGTTTGGGATGGGATTCAGAGTACCAGGCTGTCTCTAGAGAAGGGGCTACCACAGACAAGAGTCTCTTCCCTGGACTGGTCCTTCCAAGTCCCGTGGATTCTTGACCTAGTCTTCTCTGGCATTTTTGGAAAGACAGGTGCCTTTGGGAAGCTGGGCCAAGCAGTCCGACCTCCTCCACACTCCTCTGACCATGTTGCTTTTATCATCAGAATCCCATCCAGGGCCACCGGGCTCAGCTAGTGTGAAAAGTTCCTGAATATGCTCTTTGTAGTACAGCTAAGATAATACGATTGCCACCTTTACTATCATTGCAGTGGGTTTGGGTGCGAGGCATGGCATGATGGCTGGGAGTCACTACCCTGACCACTTGGACTGGCTCTAAGGGAAGAAGCAGTGGAACAGAAGGAGCCTTAGCTAAGCTGTCACTATGATAACTCATCATCCTCAAGCGAATGGTCAGGCAAGTACCAGTGCCCTAAAGCAGATAGCTAGGCAACATTGGCCAATAAGACTTGCCAGCTTTGGCTGGGCCCGGTGGCTCACGCCTGTAATCCTAGCACTCTGGGAGGCCGAGGCGGGAGGATTGCTCAAGGTCAGGAGTTCGAGACCAGCCTGAGCAAGAGCAAGACCTCATCTCTACTAAAAATAGAAATTAATTGGCCAACTAAAAATATATAGAAAAAACTAGCCGGGCATGGTGGCACATGCCTGTAGTTCCAGCTACTCGGGAGGCTGAGGCAGAAGGATCGCTTGAGCCCAGGAGTTTGAGGTTGCTGTGAACTAGGCTGACGCCATGGCACTCTAGCCTGGGTGACAGAGCAAGACTCTGTCTCAAAAAAAAAAAAAAGACTTTCCAGCTTTCTTACTGCTTAGCAAGTTGCTCTATGTTTGACAACAGGAGTCAGTCCTACTGTATTCTTAGCTGAAGGGCACATGGCGCTCCATGTTGGTTAGGTACAGGGATGCAAGGTTCCAGAAGGAAGGTAGGCCCAGCAGCAGCCACCTACCATCACAGCCAGATTTTTGGTGGCAGGCGGACATCCTCCAAATCAGACAGGTAATAATGTTGACTCCAACCACAGCTGAACCTCAGCCATTAGCAGGGGAGGATGGGAGAGAAACATTCAGCTCCTAGGAGAGGAACTTGTTAAGAGCTAGGCAGGGAACCAGGGCCCCAACCAAGTAGACCTTAGTCCAAGCAGAGAGCACATGCCCAGGGAGATGAAATGGGAACAGAAAAAGGTTGTGACTTGAGGGCGGCAAGGTACCTGGGTCTTTCTTGTGGCTCACCCCAGACACCAGTGAGCTGAGGCAGCTGAGGTGTCTCATACCCCACTTAGAATTAGCTCAGGGGGAGAACTGGGAAAGACTGATGAAGGCAGGGGCTTGCAGTCCTCTTAAATCAAAGAACGATTCCACCTCCAGGGTCATCCTTTATGAACCATGAATTCACCTTGGATTCCTTAATCAGCTTCTCCGAATATCCTTGTACCCATTTTTTAAAAACAGCTTTATTGAGATATACCTCACATACCACACAGTTCATCCATATAAAGTATACAGTTTGATGTTTTTTAGTATATGCAGAGGGTTGTGCAGTCATCACCACAATCATCTACTTTCTTAATTAAAATTTTTATTTTGAGATTTTATTTGATAGATTCACATGAACCTGTAAGAATTAATACAGAGAGGTCCCTTGCACACTTTCCCCAGATTCCCCGAACGGTAACATCTTACAAAACTATACTACCACTACAATATCACAACCAGGATATTGATATGGATACAAACCACTCATCTGGATCAGAATTCTCCAGTTTCACTTGTATTTATTTGTATGTCTGTGCGTGTGTGCATGTGTGTTTCATTCTATGCTATTTTATCACCTGTGTAGGTTCCTGTATTCACCACCACAGTCAAGATGCTGAACAGTTCCATCACCACAAGGATCCCTCATGTTGCCCTTTTATAAACACACCTGCTTCACTCCTCTTCCCTTCCCTAATCCCTGGCAATCACGGATCTGTTCTCCATCTTTATAATTTTGTCATTTCAAGAATGTTATAGAAATGGAATCATACAGTATGGTACGATTGGCTTTCTTCACTCAGCATAATTCCCTCGAGAGTCATCCAAGTTGTCGCATGTTTCAGTACTTTCTTCCTTTTGATCTTGCACCCACTTTTAATTTAGGGAAATCTGCCAGTGACTAATACACTGAAGGAGAGGAACTGGCTGGGGCATTGCAGTGCAATGAAGGAACTGCAAAAGCAGAGGGCGCAGGCCTCAGCAGAACTCTTTCAGCCTTAAAGACACACCAGGAGTCTTGAACTGCACTGAAGCACATGGCTCCCTCTTTTAACTGAAAAGTGCACAGCTTGGTTCTTGAGCAATCAGCTGCCAGCAGTTGTCATGACAGGACATCTGGCATGTGGGAGCTCCACCCATAGCAGACCCCACTCTCTAGAAGAGAAGCCTCAGAGGTAAGAAATCATTAATTCTAGCAGAGCCCAACCATGGAGTGCTTAACATTCCAGAAACTTGTCCACATACTGAGCAACAGTTGCCTTTGGGGGAAGAAAAACCATGGCAGAAGCCAAGGAGCCTCAGGAAAGTCAAAGCCTCTTGCTTGATTTTTAGAGTAGCGTTATCTTGAGGAGAATATACTCCACAGTCTTGGCATTGATTTCCTATTTCTCTTTTTTCACTCATATTGAAAATCTAAAGATTTCATGCTTCTTCCATTTCTATTGATCCCACGATCATCAGAATTAGGTACCTGTTATGAAGTCTGTGATTTACTTTAAAATATTAGATCATTAAATATGAAAAGTTTTCAATCAGAAGTTTAGTTTACTATATCTCAAACTAGAAGCGGTACAATTAACCAAAGTATGTTCCTAAACTATCAACACAGTTTTGCCATCTTAACTAGGTAGCTTATTTATGCCATCAGCAAAGAAGCCTGGAGAGCAAGTGGCGATGAAATCACAAAAGACATTTTCCACAGCTTGTTGAGAATGGAATATTTTTCCTTGCAAGAAGTGGTCCAAAGCCTAGAAGAAGTGGTAGTCAGTTGGTGCAAGGTCTGGTGAATACGGTGGATGACAGAGTTTCCAAGTCCACCTGCTATAGTTTGAACAGCGTTGTTTGCACAACATGTGATCTTGAAAGAGGATTGGCCTGTCTCTATTGACCATCTCGGCTGCTTAATTACAAGCATCCTCGTCATTTCATCCAACTGGTTGCAGGAGACATCCACTGTAATCAATTGACCAGGTTTCATGAAGCTGTAGTGGATAATACCAGTTCTGGACCACCAAACAGACACCATTAGCTTTTTTTGATGAATATTCGGTTTTGGACTGTGTTTTGGCACTTTATCTTAATCCAACCATTGTGCCAAATGCTTGCAATTGTCAAAAAGAATACATTTTTCATCACACGTAACAGTACAGTATAGAAATTGTTCACCTTTATGTCGTGACAGCAAAGAAAAGCAAACTGCGAGACGATTTCTCCTCTGATGTTCATTAATTCATGCAAACCCCATCTATCCAGCTTCTTTACCTTGCCTGTTTGTTTCCAATGGTTCAGTATTGTTGGAATAGTAGCATCAAACCTTGCTGCTAATTCACATGTAGGTTGAGGTGGATTCGCTTCCACTACAGCTTTCAGCTCATCATTATCCACCTTGGTCTCAGATGTCATTCACATGGCTCATTTTCACGATAAAAATCACCAGAATGGAACTTCTCAAACCATCAATGTACTGTGTGTTCATTAGCCACATCCTTCCCAAACATTTCGTGGATATTTCGAGATGTCTGCACTGCATTGGTTTCCCAATGGAACTCATATTCAAAAATAACACAAATTTTGGACTTATCCATGGTTTCACAAAAATTGATCTAAAAAATTTTGAAAGATAATCACAAGCCAAAACATGTGTTTGAAAGACTGATGATGTACCTTCACAATAAACATAAAACAAGAAGTGTCAAAGTGAAATGTCAGAAATGTCAACTGTCAAACCTAAGGAAATTGGATATTCCATATTTAATAACCTATACTAAAGCTGAGAGAGTGTGATGATCCACAATTAGTTTAAATATACACTCTATAAGTAGTCAGTCAGTTGCCTTAATCAAGAACTCTCACTCAAAAACCATACTCCAGAGATGGCTACTACAC
This sequence comes from Cheirogaleus medius, assembly GCA_008086735.1. Classification (NCBI taxonomy): domain Eukaryota; kingdom Metazoa; phylum Chordata; class Mammalia; order Primates; family Cheirogaleidae; genus Cheirogaleus; species Cheirogaleus medius. Next base: position 2,010,211 of record VBSM01000568.1, read on the forward strand.
ATCCTTTAGCTATGATCATTTCCAGTTAACACCAGAGGCTATAATAATTAGCATAATAAATGTTAGAAATATGTTTTCATTGGTAAGAACAGAGGATTATTAAATTATACAATGGTTCTTAAAATGTTTTCTTATTGGTGAAATTAATGGTATTCAAAATATGTGGAAAGACTAGAATATTTTATCTTGAACAGTGCATAAAAATCCAGTAGTAGGCTGGGTACAGTGGTTCACGCCTGTAATCCTAGCATTTTGGGAGGCTGAGAAGGGAGAATCACTTGAGGCCAGGAGTTGGAGACCTACCTGGGTGACATAGTGAGGCCCTCATCTCTACAAAAAAAAATTTTTTTAATTAGCCAGGCATGGTGATATGCACCTGTAGTCCCTACTACTTGGGGGGCTGAGGCAGAAGGCGCGCTTGAGCCCGAGAGTTTCAGGCTGCAGTGAGCTATGATCATGCCACTACACTCCAGCCTGGGGGACAGAGTGAGACCCTGTCTCTGGAAAAAAAAATTAGTAGCTCCCAGCTCCTACCTCTACCTTTAGGGATGGCACTCTCAACCTGATCCCTAAAAGGCTTTGGGTCCGGCTGCTGTTTCCAGATAATTCTTGGTATCCTGACCCCAGTAAATAGTTAATTGAATCTGTGGCTGGAATAGTATCACATGTGCCTTGGGTGAACCTTTCATGCAAAAATAACCAAAAAAAGAAAAAAAGAAAAACAACCCAGAGATCTGAAACATCACTGAGTATCTAGAACAGGTTTTATGACTGCTTTGTGCCTGCCTGCTAATAAATATTTGTATGTGTGGCAGAGTTTGGTCTGACATTTGCTTTTATTCCAAACTGGCAGAAAGACTGTGGGGAAGTAGCTAATCCTCTCACCTTCCTCTAATTGTTGGTGACCACTGAGACCTACCTATCTAACGTTATAGTTGTATGTAACCAAATTGGTTTAGGTCAGTTCACCACAGGACCCTAAGACTGCAGAGAAGGAGCTATAATGGTAGAATCTCCATAAAGCTCTGAAAAATCCCAAGAGCCACAAAATTTCTGAAGGGAAGATACTTGACTCAGGAGCAAACAGCAGTCTTTGTCATGTGAGCAACCAAGATATCTGTATGTCAGATGAGGAGACCTGCACCTTGTGGTTCTTGGTCTTCATTGGGAAAGACTTTTCTATGGCATAAATCTCTTGAGGTGGATCTTTTTGAAAATATCCACATTTCAACTCCTGAAATCATGGAGTATTGATAAGATTTCATAGTCTTAGCCAACCTACACATCTTTAAAACTCTAAAATTTCCAAACAGTGATTTTCTTTATCATTATCTTTTACTTTTATTTTTATTTCAAAATAGTAAGGGGATACAAGGATCTCTGTTACACGAATGAATTGTATAATACTGAAGTCAAGGCTTTTAGGGTTCCCATTGCCAGAATAATGTACATTGTACCTGATAGGTAAGTTTTTTATCCCTCACCCCCCTCTTAATTTCTAATGTCCTTTATACCACTTTATAACTGTGTGCACCCATCGTTTAGCTCCCACTTATTAGTGAGAGCATGTGTGGTGTTTGTTTTTCCATTCCTGAGATATTTTACTTAGAATAAGGCCCTTCAGTTCCATCCAAGTTGCTACAAATGGCATTATTTCATTCCTTTTTATGGCTGAGTAGTACTCTGTAGTATATACATACACCACATTTTCTTTGTCCACTCATCAATTGATGGGCACTTAGGTTGATTCCGTATCTTTGAAACTGTGAGTTGTGCTGTGATAAACATTTGGGTGTAGGTATCTTTTTCATAAAATGACTTCTTTTCCTTTGGGTAGCTACCTAGTAGTGGGATTGCTGGATTGAACAGTAAGTCTACTTTTAGTTCTTTGGGGAATCTCCATACTGTTTTCCACAGAGGTTGTACTAATTTACAGTCTCAGCAACAGTGTATAAGCAAGTGTTCCTTTTTCACTGCATCCACACCAACACTTATTGTTTTTTGATTTTTTTAATAATTGCCATTTTGACAGGGGTAAGGTAGTATCTCATTGTGGTTTTAATTTGCATTTGCCAGATGATTAGTGATACTAAGCAGTTTTCCATAAGTTTGTTGGCCATTTGTCTATCTTCTTTTGAAAAAACTCTGTTCATGTCTTTTGCCTACTTTTTTTTT